>CABHPH010140330.1:0-22906 GCA_902168325.1 Peromyscus nudipes
GCGCACGTGCGTGCGCTTGCGCGCACACATGCCATGGAGGATGTGTGGAGGTTAGACAAAAGCCTACAGGAGTAAGTTCTTGCCTTTCACTATGTGAGTCTCAGGATCAAACTCAGACTGTCAAGTTTGTAGTAAGTACTACTACTAGGCAATCTTGCTGACCTCAGCAATTGACCTGCTTTAAATATGTATCCAGGACAGAATAAGGACAACAACCCTACAAATCTGTCTCAGGATTAGTGATAGCCATGTGCTGTGTAACAACACTTTAGTCAAAGACTGAATGCATATATGAAGGTGGTTCCTCAAGATGATACTGGATCTAGAAAATTCCTACTGCCTGTGACACTACAGCTAACACATTGCAATCTCAGGCATTCCCCATTTGTGGTGACGACCCTGTAAACAGACCTGGTGCCCTGCCAGTCACCCAGCATATACCATGATGCAACACAAGAACAGAGCTACTGATTTATGCACTTGCTGTCTGTGCTTCTCATGTGATTGTTGAACACACCCCTTTCACTCATCAAATATGCACTGTAGACTATCATGCAACGTTCTGCTGGCAGCAGCTGCACACTCCTCTTGTTCAGAAGCTGCACCATCTAGTATGTGGGCATGCACTCCATAGTGTGTGCATAACTGCAGGTTTCTCCGAATGCACCCCACTACCCGTGAAGCATGAGTGCACAGGGTGAAAGAAAGGTGGCGGCAGACTCCTCTTTCTGAAGCTGTGCAGACAAACCAAAGGCTGGTGGCTAATGGTCTCTGAACAACTAGCCAAGAGCAAGGAAGAACACACCTGAGTGAGGAAACGAATGGAAAGTCTCTCCAGGGACCACAAAGAGACTTTCTTTCTTTTCCTGTTCAAAACGCGTCGTCATTTCTTCGCAAGTCGTCTCTCCATCTTCCCTGTCTTCCTGAAGCCTTTTCATCCTTTCCATTAAGGCTTCTAGCTCACCCAGTGAATCCACAATCTGGAAGAACATCACAATGTTGGTGCTCTGGCACTACGAACTGCTCCAGGAAGCCCCTCCTTCTCCAACTCCACTTTAGCATGCACAGAGGACAGTCATCTAGGCTACAGCAGAGATGCCGGTCAAATGATAGGAACTTTTAATTGCCAGGAACATTTAAAATATGGCTAGGGTAGGCAAGTACATAGAGATAGAAGGTAGATGAGTGACTGCCATGGGCGAGGCATGAGGGAAGAGGACCTGGGGCGTGATGCTAATGGCTAGGATGTGGTAACATCCTAAAGTTTGTTGTTGCCAAACTCTATGATCATCCTCAGAACTATTTGGTTGAACCCTTTTAATAGGCAAATCGGGTGATATGTGATTAACATTTCACTGAAGCTATTTAAAAAATATCTGGAGTTTTTCATTAACTCCACAGCAATTATATGACATACTTAAATATTTTCAGATGTATGAGTCTGCTTCAGGTATAAATATAAAAAAATTATAGGTGTGGGGTGTGGTGTGTGTGTATGTGTGTGTGTGTGTGTGTGTGTTGTGTGTGTGTTGAAATACAGAATTCTAGTGTTTGGTTCACAGTAACTTGTAATTTACTGAAAAATCGAGCAGTCTCAATATTTCTCCTTTCTGCCTCCTACGGTATGTTTTCCTTAGTTGTCCAGCATCCTACAGACGGATGCAGCATTTTGAGATCTGCTGTGCGTGGGTCTGACTTTAAAAGCCTGTGATATTAAATGTATCAATGCTCAGTTTTTGTTATTTCTAACAATATCACTTTGCTTAAGGTGTCAAGAAGAAAGGTATAGGAAATCCAAAGAGGGATACAGACATCATGTATACCAAGAAATTAAGGCCAAGAAGTCACCTGGGCAGTGAAGCTATTTAGAAAGACATTTAAGAAGAGAAAAAGTGAGTTTAATGATAAATTTCAGTATGATTTTTCACTGTCAGTGGAAAGGTGAACTCTGTAAATATGGGTGTGTGTTTAAAGAAGAAAGCTTAAAGTCTTCCTGGTTATCATATCTTCAACATTCACATGGAGATGGTGAATGGGGCTGCCAGGAATCCCAGAGTGATAACAACTTAAAGTTCAGGTGTGGGTGGGCAAAGGTATTGTATAACAAAGCCCTAAAGTTTAAAAACAGTCAGAACTCCAGGTACTAAAGAGACTGTTACAGTGCTAAAAGCGTCTTTTAGTACATAACAGCCTCTCTGGTCACAGCGACCTCTCTAGACAATATCAGCAAGAAGGTTCCGAGAGAGAGAGAGAGAGAGAGAGAGAGAGAGAGAGAGAGAGAGAGAGAGAGTTGAGAACAAACCCCGAAGTTGTTGCCCCCCAGGGATGCGTTGTCAATGTTGTTGTCATTAGCCAGGTCACAGACGCAGAAGCTGTTCACTGAGATCAGTCTGAATCCATTGGAGATTCCCGGCTCTCTCTCTGGGTTGATGCCACTACCAAAAACAAAGCTAGCCAAAGCGTGGTAGTGAGCCAGGAGGACCACGGCGTGAACTAGCTCAGGCAGGGACCAATTATTTTCTCCAGTTTTGACAAGTTTCTGAAATGAGAATATGTGCCAAGGTCAACATGGAAACCAGAGGAAGCCATAGTCTCGCATGCTCACTTGTAGTAATGCAAACTAAAACTTCTTTTACAGTGCTTCACACAACAAAGTACCAAAGCCTCACAACATAATTATGTGGTGGCATCGCCTATAATAAATACTGAACTAAAGCACTTTAAAAACATAAAATGTTAAGAGAATCAAGAAACTTTAAAGCTAGAAGGGATTTTTACCATTTCTACCAAAGCCATTCATTTTCAGGCATTTTGGATATGTCCAGTTTAACAGGGTAGCTGTCGATTTCCTTCTAGATAGCATCTGGTAGAGACCTTCACCACCCCATGCCACAGGATTGAATATGACCATACACTGGAATAAAAACTTATGATATATCAGTACATTTTTCCATATGCTATTTTATTTGGCCTGTATTTAGAGCCACAATTAAACCCATTAAAAACAACAATACCAGCCAGGTGGTGGTGGCACACGCCTTTAATCCCAGCACTTGGGAGGCAGAAGCAGGTGGGAGGATCTCTGTGAGTTCAAGGCTAGCCTGGTCTATAGAGCAAGATCCAGGACAGGCTCCAAAGCTACACAGAGAAACCCTGTCTCGAAAACAAAACAAAACAAAACAAAACAAAACAAAAAACCAAAGACAAAAAAAAACCCAAAACAACCTTGTAATGCCCAGTCTTGGTTATCAACTTGACTGTATCTGAAGTCAAGTACAAGGCAAATTACTGTGCACTCGAGTGAGGAATTTTCTTAACTAGATTACTTGAAGACACACCCTAAAAATGGGCCAGGTCCTGAATTGTATAAAAGTAGAGGAAAGCAAGCCAGGCAGTTGAAATGCATGCATGTATTCTCTCTCTGCTCCTGAAGTGTGGATGTGCTAGCTGCTTCAAGCTCCTGTTTTCACTTGCCTGCAATGACTGATGGACTACAACTTGGAGTTGTAATTTACAATACATCCTTTCTCTCATAGGTTGCTTTTTGCAGGGTAACTTCCAAGGGTGAATTTCACCAATACTCCCTAGAGACTCCTTCCCATGAGTTCAATATTCATTCACACAGGCAATGCTGTTCTTTTCTTTATTTTAAAAAATAATCATCTTTATATGACCACAGCCATAGACATATATTTTTCTGCTTTTCAAATATGATATTTTGACATGTTCATTTTTTTGAGGTTACACTATTATACTAATTTTAAAACATAGGAACAATTGTAAAGCGCCTAACTACTTCATTTCTGAATTGATGTCAAATTGTTCTTTTTTCCCCTTCAGTTATTTGCTACAATGAACAGCTTCTTCATGCTACAGCTTCTTTCAAACCCTGAAACGAGTCCTCCTCCTCATCACTTGCCTTTGAAATGTTGGCCTGTCCCGCCCTGTGCACAGTCCTCTTCCTCAGTCTTAAGACCTTAGGGTGATTGTTCCTTCACCTCGACTTTTGCTTATTTCCCCCCTTCTTTCCTTCCTATCTCATCTCCTTCCTATCATTTCTCTGATGTAACTAACACACTGTGAAATCAGAACAGACCTAGAACAATGCTGTGCTTCACAGAGTCCAAAAGTTATCAAAATCTAATATTTAAAAAACATGGAAACAGGATACTTGCTTTAAAAACTGGACCAATCACACTGATGTGGTGTAATAGGACAGTTGTTTCAAAGACATTTCTATGTGTTAGCACATTACATATGCATTTGTAAGCAAGTGTCTGAGATGGAGGTGAAGGTCTCCTGTGCTGAACACTGCTGGGCAGCACCGCAGCTGACGGACAGAAGGAACAAGGAAGTGTCTGAGATGGACACTATTTTCTGGTTAGTAATTCCCACACCAGCTGGTAAGCCACCTTTGATTTACAAAACTATTTCTTTATGAATCTTAAAACTAGTGAAGGATTTAGAACTCACAGATCTCCCCACTTCATGGAATTTACTAACTAAAGGGCACATGTTGCTGACAATAGCAGCCAGAAGTCAGGCATCCTTGATGTTAGTAGACTTGGATCTATCATCTCCTGGACAACAGAAGCCAACTTCCCCCACAGCCAGTCACCACAGCACAAGTTCAGGCCAATGAGTAATGCTCACAGAGGATCAGTTTTCATTTGCACTTAAATGAAACCCACTGAATTTCTAATTATCTTTTCTATATGTAATGCACATCTCTTATTTCTCAAGTTGCTAATATATAGGTGTTTAAAATTGAGTCCATATATATATATATATATATATATATATATATATATATATATATGCATGTATAATGGAAAAAGAGGGTATGAATAAACTCTCAAACTTCAAGTGTAACTGAGAACCTGTATAGAAACACCCAGTACCTGAATGTGCTCTTTCGTGATCAGCCAGGGCCGGTGTGCCAGCAGCTTGTTAATTTCATTAAGATTTCTCAGTCGTTGTGGTACATATTCCAAGCCGTTCAGCCACTCAGCAATCCCCCCAGTCTTTAAAAATTCATCCACATGCATGTTTATTAGGTAGGAACACTGGTGTCTGGCTGCAGCCTAAAGCACAGAACAAGTTTCCTGAGAACAGTCATGAGCAGGCCTTTCCACAAACGAGTCATTTAGATGGAGCCAATACTATTTTTTACTCAGTAACTCTTTTCTCACAAAACCCTCCTTCTTCAAAAACGTTTACCACACTGTTGTTGCAGATTCTTGAATCAGTACATGAGGAGGGTATGCAGTTTTAAAGGCAAATACTTGTCACATGAAGCCAACAACTTCTTTCTCAGTTTGGTATGCACAGACCTGCAACTACACTAGCTGTTTTCAGGAAATATACAGGCATGGTGCAAGTCTGCTATGGGGAAGCTACAGTATGTTCTATTTAAAATTCAGGAACTTTTTAGTAGCATGCATCCTAATTAGGACTCTTGTTTATGTGAGGACTTATCCTGTAGCTATGCTACAGGATAACTATATCTATATAAAGTAACTATATCTGACCTCAGACATCGCCAATCCTCTCCGTATGTGGTCAGTGTCAACTGAGTACTGCCAATGGGACATTAAGATGAAGTACTTTTGCCCTCTCTTCTGTGGCTGCTGCTTGCAAAACAACCTGTTTTGTTCTTTCCAATCTCTGTGTCTCTCCTCTGTCTTATGAGGGAGCATTCTCAGCTGCTGTCAGCCTTTCTGTTAAAATCACAGTACTCATCACGCTCATGTCAGAAAGCACAGAATGCTGCTTTTTTGTTCATCTTGCTGACACTCACCTCCTGCGTCCAGGGCAGCTCTGCTGGCTGCTGCCTTTGCCTTTCCACGCACAGCGCCATGGCCCCTGCCCCCACTGGCTGGCTAAGTAGAGCACAGCTTCTGCCTTCCTCCTACTGCTCCAGGACCTCCATCACAGCCTCCTCCCTGGCCCTCTACCGTGTTGCAGGTAACGCTGACTAATTAGCCAACCTGTAGCCAGGTCTACACTTGGAAGTGCTGTGATCCACTCACTAATTCTCCTCTTAACAGATCTGTCACTAGTGACAACTGGTCCTTTTCTCCTACTCCACACCAGGGATCATCTTCACGTATGAGATGACTAAGGAAAATGCCCACGATCAGCTTATGCAAAAAAAGACCTAGGAGCCATCTTTAATCATAAGAAACTAGATATGAAAAATAATTCTACTGAAGGTTAAACGAGAAGCACTTATTAAGTGGCTTAAAGCAGCTCTGAATATATCCAAGGGATATGATATTGAAAGAGCCAGAGGTTTCCTCAGCTTTGCCCCATGTAACTATAATCAGCTTCACACACATGCACACACATACATACATACATACATACGTGCACATTCACACACACATATGCATGCATACATACACATGCACTCTCTCACATATACATACACACAAACATATACACATATACACATACACAACCATGTATGCATACACTCACCCCACGCATACACCACACACTTACACATACATCCCACACATAAAATCTCTCACACACACACTCACATACACACTAACCCACCCCACCCCCAAACATTCATGCACACACATTCCACACATATACATACAGTCTTTTACAGGCAGACTCACTCACACCCCTCCCCCAAACACAGACTTTAGAAGGGACACAGAACATGTGGAACCTAGTTCATGACAGTGGGGAATAGCAGGAAGTAAGCACCTACCATGATGGCAATGTAGTGCCTGTCTGGGAGGGGGAGGGGGCCATCCATGCGCAGCATGTAGAACTGGCTCCGCAAGAAAGACTCCAGGTACTGAGTGTGCAAGCTCATCACCTGAGTGATGTTGTCCAGGCGACCGGATGTAGAGTACTCTTCCACAAGGAAGTTTGTTCGTTCATCCACTGTGTTTGCTTGGACAACCTTTGAACCAAGAAGCATAGAATGCTGTGACTACCGTGACGTAAGACAGCTTTGGTTTACATGGACTCTGCCTCTACTGAAGACATACGTATTCATTTGACGCTAATAGACACTGAAATTGTGCAGTTGCTCATACTAGAACCAGAAATTTAAAAAGAGAAAGTACCATTCAGTTTTGGCTTTGGTACCACACTTTATTAAACAACAAATGGTAAGTTATCAAACATTAAACACACAGTTAGAAAGCTGAGGAAAGAAGCCTCCATCTGTCTTTGCAGGCAAGCAGGCAGACTCCAGAGCTGTTGCCTGGCCATTGTCATACAAACGTAGTGAGGCAAACCCAGCAGCATTTGGTCACATGCATTTGCAGCCTACTCTCATCAACTGGCAAAGAAAACTAACGGAATTATTTTGTACAAATATCTGATCCTTTGTTGTTTTTGCTAGTCAACATTTTTAAAAGCTTTATGAAATCTGTTTTAGAGACACAGGAACATATGATGACGTGTGGGAAAATACTAGTTGAAAATTAATATGGACACTAGATCCGTCATTGTTAGCTTAAGCCTATCGTAGTAATTATTAAAATCAAGGCATGAAAACAGAACTGACTTCCTCCATCTAGGGACCAAAAAACTTCCTCAAAATGGTAATATCCAGCCGTATGCACCACGCCAACTGGCTGCGGCAATGTGAAGAGCTTGTGAACACTTGTGGGAAGATGCAGCTCCATGGCAATGGATGGACACGAGTGTGATTCCATCACTGGCTTATTTCTCATTTGTGTTTTAGAGCTATACTTCTAGATGTAAGATGAACATGCTTCTCAGTTTAGACATAAGGAAGTGGATTCTGGATTTAATTGAACCTTGTGCATCTAGTTAATAGCAAAGTGGTTTGACTAGACCCTGTGAAGTCCAAAGTGATGGTCCTTTAAAGACTCACACTACAGTCAGGAAACTGCTCTCTTCAGAGCTGGCTTCACAGTTCCTTTTACGTCCTGGGAAGTCTTCATTATACAAAGGAACTGTTTATGGATAAAGACTTAATCTTGAATGGAGCATATCTGAACTTGAGGCAGTGAAGAAATGCTAGTTACACTGGCATAAATACCAAAGGCAACTTCACCTCAGCTCATTACTGAACCCTGGATACTCTCATTTGCCCATTTCTCTGTTCAGTTGCCTAGAGGGACTGAGCTAAGAGGATCCAAACCCAAACATAATTGGGGCTAGTAGTCTACTATTTTGATTTGCTTTCTCTAGAAGTTTCTTAATTCTCACAGGATGTTCACAATAATCACTAGATTTGTATGCTGCAACAGATCCTAAGAATGCCTGGGAGGTCATTCCTATGGGTTAGGCCACCATCCCACAGTGCAGTCCTGAGCTAGGAGGCAAACAGGCACATGCACAGCAGTGCTTCTTGTACTTGAAGCTGCCACCTCTGAGCGCTGGAGATGCACCACTGTCACTGTAGTCTGTGTCAATGACAAGGTCATTACAGCAGGGAAGGAAGGTGAAGTAAAGGCACCATCCTAGACATCCACAGACAAAGACGTCTATGCACAACCAGGGAACAGCAGCCGTGAGACAACTGCATCCCCGCGCACTGGGCACTCCTTAAGCACACAAGTAAGTCCGTAACAGTGGCTCTCAGCCTGATGACAGCCAAGAGGCATCACAAAGACCCCAAACCTCACTGTCATCAGCCACCAAGATGCCTACCAACGAAACAGGCACAGACCTTACTCTGTACCACTGATAACCGCTCTGCCTTGCACTTAACCATCTTGTTACCAAACCCTCACCAAAGACACACAATTGTTGGAGAGTCTATGGCATCCTGTCAATCAAACTTGTAAAGGAGAAGAAAGAGCAACTACAGACAATGATCTTGTCTTTTAAAGGTGTGGTTGGAAACTCATATTTCATTTCAAAATATCTTTTTATCCCAATTATGAGATATAAGAACTGTGAAATACTGGTCTCTTTAAACTTGAAAACCTTCAGACTTCCTTAGTGAATCTGAAAAAACAACTCTGCATTTTTCTGACATGAATAACACATTAAAGAGCAAAAACACATCTACTTTTTCATGAGAAAATGGATGTAGTTTTAGAGTTAGTTTCTGACTAGACAATGTATTAAACACAAATGAACTTACTTCCTTCTCTGGAATAAAGGCACTTGGTCCTCTTGTTAGGGGTTGAGACATTCTGATTCTTTTATCCTGTTTGCAAAAGAAAAGTTCAATGTGTTATGATGTCTTTCCCAGAAAATTTGATTGTTAGACATTAACAGCCAACGTAAGTCAACAGAACTATGTAACCCCGAAGAAGTTTGGGGTCCAGGTCAAAGAAAATCCAGAGCAGCACTGGTTGTGTAGAAGTGAAGTAAAGGGACAGACTTCTACCACAGTGCTGGGGTGCTGGGGGAAACTCCGTCATCATAGCTCACAGCACTTTAGCCCACATTTTACACCACTGAAAGCCATTAACCTCTACAATAAATTCATACCTGTCAGTACACTGCTACAGTTGGACATTGTTGAGGAATATTAATATTTTTGTTCTCACTTATGTCTCTCTATATAAATCATGAAGATTCTAATGACATTGCTTCCCTCTTCATGGGCAAGCCTAGGTGCAGAGAACAAGGAGCCCTCTTGAATTCCTTAGCCAGGAGAAGACTTGAGGAAAACAGCCACTTGATTTTCTATGATCAAGATAACACTCTGAGTTAAGAATCAACCTTTTGAAGTCACAACATGAACTATGGGTGACAGCATGGTTTAAAAAAGACTGACCAGGAAGAGTAAGGAATACAGGCCTTGTGCCTATTAGAAAAGTTTGTTAAGCTTTTGATGCCATAAACCCTCTCGAGGAAACTTGAAGCTAAGAAAGTAACTCCGGGGCTCCTTATGTGAAAGTAAATGAGCCTATGCTAAGATCCAGACAATCACATGGAAGCTGACTGGTGGCCCATGGGTAGATAACCTGGGTATAAACGTTCTGTCCAAACCAAATTACTACTAATTAGCGTACAATAACAATTCCTCAGGACTACACAGTAGAGTTACATGGACATGATGCAACCAGAGCGCTAGGAAAAACAAAATGTCACTCAAATGCAGATGTAGGAGGAAACAAAAGAAAAGCCCCGGGTGGGTAGCAACAGAGAAACCAGTGGCGTTGCTATGGATTTCTGGAAAAAAGTAAAGCTTAAACATGGTCATTTATATTCATTCTCTCCCTTCCTCCCTCCCCTTGTTAGTGGGTAACTTTAGTCTTTTGTTCCTTATAAAGCAAAGAGCCTACCAAACACAAAATAGTTATTTAAATCCTTTAAGTCCCTTACTTCATTAGGAAGCAGTTTTAAAACAAATTGGCAAAAGTAGGCAGTTGGGTATCCAACAATGATGTCTTTGAGAGCCTAATTGGATATTGTGATAGACCGAGGAGAGGGGTAAGAAAACAGACATAGCCCAACCCTTTTGAGCTTGGCACACACTCTTCATCAACTGTCAGTACTCTAGCGAAATGTATACATCACATGACAACTTTAAGCAGCTTAAGTTTCCAAACAAGTGACATATCTAGATTACAAAGCAATGACATAATTTCCAATCGATTGCTCAAGTGCACTAGAGTATGGTACGTGAACTGGATTAATTCAGAATTTCTTATACTGGTATTTATTGTCTACACTGACTATAATTTAATTTGTCTAGAAAAAGAACTCAAAATGGAAGATGTGTGTTTCCCTAGCTCCCCTCTGCAAATGACAACAGCTAAATGTCGAGACAATCGTGGAGGTGACACCTGTCCCAGACCAGCCTGGGCTACATAGATCAGCCTGTGCTACATAGACCAGCCTGGGCTACACAGCTATCTGATCTCTAGAAACACAAAAGCAAGAATAAAACCCCCAATGCACCTGTCTGTGGAACTTCATGAACTAGTATGGAAAAAGCAAACTTCCTGGATAACTAATGATTTCCAATAAACAAAGAATCTAAGAAGCTGATATAAAGGGGAAATCAAGTTTGAAGAGAAAAAGATGTAAGTATGGAGATAAATGAACACTGTAAAATAAAAAAATACATAAAATTCAGAAAAATTTAGAGAAATGTAGGGTAGAAAAAATACTCTTACTCTTATATGGAAGCATACAAGGGGTTTCTGGAGACAGAATGAGGTACTATTGTTATAATATATTTATAAAAATCCTGAGTTAATGAACCTAATTCATCTTTAAATTTTTGAAACTGTCACTTTGCTTACAAAAGTACTTTCTGGAACAGGCAACATCTAAATATGAAATGTGTTTTCACTGTAATATATCTACAGGCTCCTGCATGCAGATAAATATAGCATCATTGTTAACCCACTACGAAGAAGGCAGACGTACATGCAGCTAAGTACACCATTTGCCTCACACTGGCAGGCGCACACAGTGTGGCTGGGACGAGTGTGTTAGCAACTATCCTCTACCTCAAGGTTCCAAGTGCAGGGTGTGTGCACTTCAGTCATGAGTGATGCTGGTAGGAACATCTTTATAGCAAGAGACCTGTGGTATAGTTCTTGAGACTTAGCTTCAGCTCTGCTGCAAGATGACTTCCTGGGGTTTAGATTATAACTAACCTTAAAAGAATTGCATAGTGCTACAGAAAAGCAAAAATGCCCATTTTCATCACTTGAGAAAATGTCCACATAACACACTAATTTCAAAAGAGAAATGTACTTGGGTTCTTTTACTGTATGCTATTTGAGTACCAAGTTCATAAACAGAGATGAGGACCAAATCTGCATTTGCAATGTCATTCTGGGGGTGACACTGCATCTGGGCCATAGAGAGGAAAATGGCAGCGCTCTGGTGAGAGTCCATGAGAGGTGGTACACTCCTACCTGAGGGCACTGTCTTTTCAAAAAGTTGAATGGAGAGCTAATACCATTTTCTTTTCTCTTTTCTCAGATACACACACACACACACACACTATATACATATATTTATATATCACATATATAGCATGTAATAGTGTGTATATATGCCAATATACTTACATGTACATGTATACTATGTGTATATGCATGGTTTTGTTTGAGACGGGTCTTGCTATGTAGCTCTGGCTGGCCTGGAACTCAACAATCTGGACCTGTAGCAATCCTCCTGGATTACAAGTGTGAGTCATTACACCCTCCCTCAGTCACAATCTTTAACTGGTACTACTTTTGAAGTCACCACCCTGTCCCTGCTTCTGCATGAGACAGCCTTTCTGGTGTTTTTCTGCTACATCAAAAGGCTGTTGTATACATTTCTAAAAGCCTGAAAACAAATTTTAAAAATGGTCAAGTTAGATTCTCAATTTTACATTGAGTTCATTGTACTCTAAAAATAATTCTACCCATCACTTTTTATCACTGTATGTTTTAAGGTAAGATCAAACATAAGAGAAATAAAAAACCAAGATGACCACGAAATTTGCCTTAAACTATACACTAGAGTTCTAGTCAACCTTTCACCTTTCCTCAGCTTTTCCTTGGGTATCTGAAATACCGAAGGACCAGATTCCTACTTCATTCTTTCTGATAACCATCCTAAAAGCCTAGCCTAGGGTGCCCAGATGACAGACACTGGCTACATTTAGCTACATTTAAATAAGTTTAAAGCAGTTTGTGTCTACACTAGTCACACTTCCGGTGCTTGAGACACACTACTTGACAAAAGCTGACAGGTTAGCCAGTTCTGGCACCACTGCAGAGGAATAGCCAGTACTATTGTCCCCTCTTCCCTCGGCTCTGAAAATGTGTCTAGATTCTTTTCATATTACTCTCCACAAAAGTGCTGAACACTATTCCTCCTCTTTTTAAAATTAACACTACAAGGGATCTACCTTTACCCAGCATGTGATACCAAACTGTAAGTGACCAGCAAGGGCAGCTCTGTGAGCTTCTTAGTCCTGAGAAACTGAAACTCTAAACCCATTCAACACAGCCGAGCCACCAGTCTCCTACCAGACTCTTTTCTAAGCAAACTCCACCTGAGGGCTTTCTCATAGAATGTTCAGTTCACGCTTGCTCTCAGCTCTCCCTCACTCAGCTTCCAGGACTCAAAAGCAACATGGCAAGTGGGTTCCAAGCCATGTGATTCTAGAGCATTCCATCATGATCTCTAAGAACTGCATGGCCCACCAGGACACCCTTGCATTTCTTTCACCACAAAGAATGATTCTCTCCAGTGAACATTCTCTTCCATGGCTTTTATTGTCACAGAACAAAAGTCAACCACAATCTTTAACACTGGAGGATGAGGGTGCTCAATGACAAGGGCTTTAAGGGAAAAGGAACAAAAGATGTGACTGTATCTTCTCTAAGTGAGGAGTAAGCTCTCCGAAGTCCTTAAGCTGGCACTGGGGTGTCCTGGGATATTGTCAGATGCGTTCCATTTTTTATACTACAAAATGACTTTGTCATTTATGAAGTACATTCTGGAACTGCATGACTGAGTGACAAAGAAAAAAAAAATCTCAATGTTTTACCTGAGTTTACAATTTCATGTTTTGTAGCTGTCTTTGAGCACATGAGGCCCTGAGCTGCAACCTGGACACATGTAAAAACTCACAGGTTGGAAGTAGTCTTTTACTCTAAAGACTTCATGATGCTAGGTGATAAGGGCACACGACCCAGCAGTGACCCTGCTTCCACTCAGTGGAGGGTGATCCTGCATGCAGACATCTGACAGTCCTGTAATGCCTTTCAGTCTTCAGTGTTTACTCAGGCTAAGGAAGATGTCAGCTCTCGGCTGTAGCTCCTGCCCTTGTTGAGAGGCTCTGGCAACACTTCCAACGGACACACAAAGCTTGGTATAAAATGAGGCGCCGTAGTCTCCTTCTGCCCATTTTTCCAATGGGAGAAAAAAGCTACATGGAAACTTGGGTTATTCTATATTACAAGGAAAATAACCTGCAGCTGTATGAAATTCAAACTTTTATTACATTTATCGATTTATATGTGTGACGGGGGTACATATACCTTAGTGTATATGCAGAGGTCAGAGAATAACACTTGGAATCAGTTCTCCCCTCCCACCATGTGAGCCCCAGGACAGGACTCAGGTTGTGGCGCTTGGTAGCAAGTACTTTGCCAGCCGACTCATCTCATGGACCCAGCTACATTAATTTTAAGGGGGAAAATGTCCTGGGTCCTTTTCTTTAACTATCTGTGATAAAGTTAATGATTTATTCTTGGACTTAAAAGTCTTTTATCATACTAGTGAATTTTACCATGGCATTTACATCAAGAATCTTGTTTAGCTTTTCTGAAAGACACAGAAAGCAAACAGCTTAGAGCTTTTCTAAGCTGGGCTGTCCATCACGGTAGCTACTAGCCACATGGACTGCTGGATTTTAAGTTGATTAATATTAAGTTACAGATTTTAAGCCTCAACTGCCTACCTACGTACGTGCCCAGGATTCAAAAGCAACATGGCAAGTGAGTTCCAAGCCATGTGATTCTAGAGTATTCCATCATCACCAAAGGTTCTTTGGTACAGTAAGGCAGGGCTGATTTGGGGGCAATGGATAGGTGGAAAATGGCTGTTTTCACAGGACTGAACTCAGTACAACATGTACAAGTGTAGGGGTTGGATGGGCAGGAGACAAGATGTAACTGTAGGAAAACGTAAAACCAAATTAACTAGCTAGAAAAGCTGGAAGACACCATTCCTCAGTCTTCATTTGTTAACAACTTTGAAACCACCAAAAATGAAGAGAAATTATCTATAGTGCTGAAAAACAAAAAGGAGTACAGGGTATCTAAAGTACCTAAACCAGCAGGAATTTAACTTGTGGCTTGTTTTCAAATATGTTAGTCAAGGGTCAAAACGTGCTTATTTCATCTATAAGACTCGATCATTTCCATCAAGAAAGAACTGGCCATAACACAGGAGCTATACTTCATGCCTCCCATCCTACACACTCTGAGGGGATCAAGAAAGAACTGGTAATAACACAGGAGCTATAACACAGGAGCTATAACACAGGAGCCATAACACAGGAGCTATAACACAGGAGCTATAACACAGGAGCTATAACACAGGAGCTGTAACACAGGAGCTATAACACAGGAGCTATACTTCACGCCTCCCATCCTACACACTCTGAGGGTCTTCAGCAGCACTGCCAGCATGGCCCCTTCTGGACAGTGCAAGCAGAGAGGATCGACTAGACAGAAATCAGCTGAAATTATGCCCGGTAAGCAATTACCTGCTGGAAAACAAAACCCTGAAAGGATAAAGTTGAGATATATTTAGAAAATTAGTTATTTTGACACTTAAGAGCTAAGCACTTTACTAGATCATTTTATATAAATTAATCCCAATAGAAAATTAAGACACTTGCAAGCTAGGAACTCTGAAAATTATGAGTCTTTAAAATTAAGCAGCAAATTACTTGCCCCTAAAAGGCTGACTGCCAATGAGAATTAATTGCTACATTCTAAGCTGCTAAAAGATTTAAATGATTAAATTTAATTTTTACTTATCTTTTCTTCAGTTTGTGTCATTAGAAAATGCAAAAATAAAAATATGCACTTGTACCTACTCACGTAAGCTGTTCCTGCACTCACTCCACAGAGAATATGAATAGCAGCATGTGTGATTAATTTTATAAAGACATTATGTGTCTTTGTAAGTGCCATCTGCTTAATGTGTAAAACCATTCTGGCCAAGTGAAATCTAACCCCATAGCTTTTAAAGATAGCCTCAGATGACAGTTTAACCGTTTCAGCAGTTTTAATGTACAACAACAACAAAGACATCTTAATGATTACACACTCCCTAAACAAACTTTCCTGTGAATTAGGAGATCTGATTGTCCCTGATGAGGTGAGTCATGCATTTCAGTTATTGTCTGTCCTCACACTGACTACACATGCTCCATCTCAGCAGAATCACTGAAGAAAGACCAGGGCTAGACGACAGGCACTGTGCTAGGAAACAATGTAGATGCTTCTGCTTGGTTTCTTGGTAGGTAATGTCAGCTATACGACTTTTGCAGATACTAATGACATTGTATATTTCAAAAGGAATGGTCATATAGAGAGAAGCACAGAGGGACTGCTTTAATAACTCAATCCAAGCTAGGTAGGTGACTCAGTGGCTAAGGCATTTGGCACAAAAGTGTCATTCCCTACTTTCAGTGTATAACTGTTCCTACTATTTTGAGAAGAAAAATATAATAGACTTTTAAAAAGTCACACCTCTCCCAGGCTTAATTAAACTGTGTATTTGCATTTGCAATACCATAATGTCTGAGATCTACAGCCACTTAGTGAGAAAGATCTGGAATGAGGAGAGCCACAGCACAAGAATCTTTTATATATGACCTCTCTCCTCTTATTCTGAGCTAGTGTTTCAGGGAAGTGCAGAGCATCAGGCACTGGCCTGGGCACTGTGCTGTGTGGAAGTTCACAGACACCCTACAGAGCATCCAAGCTGTCCTCATTGTGGGAATGCCATCTTGTTCTAGAAAACTTTGGAAGTGTACCACTTGCAACTGAGCTACAGACACTGTGGCATTTTGAATAAGAATGGCCCTCATAGGCTCACACATTTGAATGAATTGCCAAGATCATGGTGTTTCTTCACAACAATAGAATATCAACTAAGACAGAAGTTGGTGCCAGGGAGCAGGGTATTGCTGTGACAGGCCTGTCTGACCATGTTGCTTTATTGGCAGAATGTAGACTTTGGGACTTTGGATTAGGAAAGCAGTTGAATGCTTTAAGCAGGACTTAATGGGCCATACTAATAGGAGCATGGATAAAAGCACTGAGGACAATTTGAACTATGGGGGCCCAGCTTAAGAAGTTTCAGAGGAAAAGAGTATTAGTAAGTGGCCTAGAGACAACATGATATTTTGGAGAAGAATGTGGCTGCTTTCTGTCCTTGTCCAAAAAAATCTGCCCAAGGCTAAATTAAAGAGTTTTAGATTAATGGTGCTGGCAGAGGCAATTTCAAGACAGCCTAGTACCAACTCTGTCATGTGGTTATTTCAAGACAGCCTAGTACTAACTCTGTCATGTGGTTATTGGTGGTCACTCTTATCAGATCTATAATGAAAAGGAGCAAGCTGAGCAAGGAAAAATGCAAAATGTACAGTTTGAGGAGAAAAGGAGAACCAGAAATTATAATAGAGCTAAGTCCTATGCTCAAGGAGATAAAAAGTTTAAAGAAAAGCCTGATGCTAAATGCAGTAAAGGGAGTGATGGCCTCAGGGCAAGATCCTATCCAACTAAGCTTTCAACTTATGAAAAGGAATTAAAGAAAAGCTTAAGCAGTGAAGAAAACCATTGAAAACAGAAAGCTGATGAAAACTGTATTTGAATGAAGGGGCCCAATTTCAGCCTCAGCAAGAGAAGAATTTGGCAGCTTCAGCTGCATGGTTCTGGCTTTAAGTCAAGGACACAAGAAAGGGGTTATAGAATATCCCTCCACAGCTAAGGAAAGCCACTGAGGGCAGCAGGCATGTCTCAGGGGAGTCCCTGCATAGAGGCCCAGAGAGGCCATTGAGTGAAGCTGTGAGGGTGAAACCAGGTCTTGTTGGAAATTCCAAGATGTTGGAGATGCCACAGTCATGGGATACCAACCAAGGAGAGCTGCTAACAGGGTGTAGAACCAGCCCAAGAGAAAGAAGTGTGTTACATTTAACAAAGCTAAAAGCGGTTAGAGATCTGAAGAATGCTTTGACATCAGACATGGAGATGCAGATGGTTTTCGGTTTTGCTTTGATCCAGTATTTCCTCATTACACTAACTTTTGGAATGGTAATGTACATTCTGTGCCATTGTATGCTGGAAGTTTGTGATCTGCTTTTGGATTTTGGTTTTACATGGGGTTACAATTAAGAGATTGCCATGAAGCCAGGCAGTGGTGGTGGTGCACACCTTTAATCCCAGCACTCTGTGAGTTCGAGGCCAGCCTGGGCTACAGACTGAGTTCCAGGAAAGGTGCAAAGCTACACAGAGAAATCCTGTCTGGGGTTGGGGGGCGGAGATTGCCATGAGTCTCAGGAGAGACTTTGGCATTTAAACAGTGTAAGACTATTATAGACTACAGGGATTTTTGTAGTTGGACTGAATGCATTTTTGCATTATGATATGGCTACAAGTCTTTGGGGCCAGAGAGTGGAAGGGAGTGGTTTGAATAAGAATGGCCCCCATAGGCTCATATATTTGAATGCTTAATCATCAGGGAGTGACACTACTTAGGATTAGGAGTTGTGGCCTTGTTAGAGGAAGTGTGTCACTAGGGTTGGGCTTTGAAGTTTTAGAAACCCAAGCCAGACACATTGGCTCTTTCTCTTCCTGCTGTCTGCAGATTTGGATGTAGAACTCTGAGTTCCTTCTCCAGCACCATGTCTGCCTGCATGCCACCATGCTTCCACCATGCTGACAGCAGACTAAACCTCTGAAACTGCAAGCAAGCCCCAATTAAATGCTTTCTTTTATAAGAGTTGCCATGGTCATGGTGTCTCTTCAAAGCAATAGAATACTGACTAAGACAGAAGCCAAGACTATTAAGTCTTTCCTGGTCATGTTCTAATTCTGGGGCCATGAAAGCAATATCCCAGAGATCCTGTTACAGGACAAAATTGAGCCTGCTTTAACGGTTCATACAGATTTCTTAAGTGGAAATCTGAAAACATCTGTACTCAAAAACACTGCATTCACCAACTGTATCACAATTTCTTTACCTTCACCCTCCCCAAGCCACCAGTCCCCTTGCAGGCTGGGACAGTACTCTGCTCATCTCTAAGCACTGGTATATGACAGAAATTAGTGGAACTCCTTGTAGTGAATTAGTTCACAGATCCCTAGGAGTCTTCATCTCAGGAAAGAAGGGACAGTGTTATGTGAAGAATCAAAACATAGCCACAAAACAAAGTGAGGCTAATAATAAACTGTATGCACACTGAAGAGAGCTGCAGCTAAATGAGTTCTCCCTAGATTAGCAACAACAGCCCTTTAAATTTCACTCATTAGATAATGCAGAACTGGGAGTCGGTGGTGCATACCCATAATCCCACCCCTCAGGGGCTAAGCAGAAGAACTACTCTGAGTTCAAGGCCAACCTGGGCTACATCGTGAGCCCCAGAGTCAGAAAGTGTTTCTAGTTATAGGATGGTCCTTAACTGAACAATGGTTCTGCTTAAAAATTAAATGTAATTAGTAGACACTGTACTTGAACTTAACCAATATTCATGGTTCTCATTAAGAACAATTCTGGTTTCCCCCTTTAGCTTTTCATACAGTGTTCACTAAGCGACACAAGATATTTAACACTTTTTTAAAATATAGACTTTATATGACAGAAGACTTTGCCCAACTGGAGGCTAACATTAAGTATCTGTGCAGTGGGGGTGGGATACGGAGGAGAGGAGCAAGAGGAAACCATGACCAGGCTGTAAAACAAACAAACAAACAAACAAACAAATTTATATAAATTGTGCACATTTGAGGTAAGGTGAGGCTAAGTAGGTTGGGTATTCAATATACTTCTGATGTAAAGTATTTGCAACTTACAAATGTAGCCTATTAAAAGTCAAGAAATGCATAGACACAGACTATCTTAGGATTTCTTGTCTTTTTTTTCTTCTCTCTTTTTCTTTTTTTCTTTGGTTTTTCGAGACAGGGTTTCTCTGTGCAATAGCCTTAGCTGTCCTGGAATTAGCTCTGGAGACCAGGCTAGCCTTGAACTTACAGAGATCTAGATCTGCCTGCTTCTGCCTCCCAAGTGCTGGGATTAAAGGCATGTGCCACCACCACCGGCTGTCTTAGGGTTTCTATTGCTGTGAAGAGACACCATGACCATGGCAACTCTTATAAAGGAAAACATTTAATTGGGGCTTGCTTACAGTTTCAGAGGTTTAGCCCATTATCATCATAGTGGGAAGCATAGTGGTATGCAGGCAAACATGGTGCTGGAGAAGGAGCTCAGAGTTCTACATCTGGATCGGCAGACAGCGGGAAGAGAATGCCACATTGGGTCTGGCTTGAGCATCTGAGACCTCAAAGCCTGCCCCCAGTGACACACTTCCTCCAACAAGGTCATTCACACCTACTCCAACAAGGCCACACCTCCTAATAGTGCCACTCCCTATAAGCCTATAGGGGCCATTTTCTTTCAAACCACCACACTATGGAGCACAAGCTTCTAAACAGACAGACTACTTGCAAGTACCTGAATCCTGTACCTCCAGAATGATTAAAAAAAACATCCAAAAGTAAAAATAATAAATGAAATACTGGGCCAGACCACCTTTAAGCTTTAGAATGAGCATTGCACTATTTAGTTATTGAGAACAGAACTAAACCTAGAATCCCACTCATGCTGAGAGTCAGGAGAGGTGAATTCCTTCCCACCCTCTGTGAGAGGTCACAGGGTTAGCACCAAGTAAACCACATGCTCTATACATTAGAGATGGTGGGTGGAGTTCAGTCAGAGGGATGCTGCTGACCTCTACTTGAGACAGTATTTCCTGAGCCTCTCTGTCCCCTTACTCTACTCTTTACTGCCTACCCACTCTTCCTTTTAGACCCATCTTAAATACCAGCTCTGTGGGTCTTGCTAACTTTCAAGTTCTTCTATGAATTCAAATATATTCTTAAGAGTCACAATCGCACTGTTTCCCTTCTTCAGAGATACTAAGGTAAACCACAGTCTTGTCACTTCTTTATAACTCTATAGGATCCACATCAGCAGCTCCAGAATCACAGCACAAGAAGGAAGAACAAACCCCTCACAAATGAACTGGACTTGAATTAAGAAGTGGGAGGGCCAGCCTGAGGCTCTTCCAGTCCCCTTCTCTTCCTTGCACATTGGAAGAGCCTGTTGTTACCTGAGGAAGGTGACATTCTAGAAACATCAGTAGCTTAAACTAATAAATTCAATGCAGGACTGTGCATCGATGTACTAGTCTCCATGTACCATCTAGATCCTCATTTACTTGTTTTATTCCATTAAAACAAGCAGGATCTGCAATTTGCCATAAATTGCCCTAAGTTCTTAGAGACCAGTAATAAATAGTTTATATGCTGTGACACCAATTTGAGTAGAAAAACCTCCTTTTAAGCCTTTAAGTATTCAGAGATGAAGGGTACAAAGATACTTGTTGAATATGCTATTAAAATTTTTGGCTAAAGTTCAAGAAAATAAGGAGAGAACTATAAGTCTTTGTACCTGAGATAATACAAGCCCATTAACAGCCACCTAACTCAATGTTTCTCTACTAACATACAATGTACTTTCCTACTACTAATTATAAGGTCCAGTTCCACAGAAGTATTAGGAAGGCCTGCATTTCTACAAAAACATTTAGGCTTCTGGACTGCACAACAACAAAACCTTACTTTAAACTGTAGAAAGCTTTCCCTATTAAAATCACACCCCAATTAGATTCAGAGGACTTAAAATTGGGAGTTCTAGAAAGTAAAATTTCCATGATTATTGCTACAGAGAATTCCAGTACTCAGTCAATGCACGGGAGCTAGCTAGTCCTTCTGGAGAAGCACAGGAACAAAGGCAGCAGGCTTGGTACCAGAGAGATGGAGTTCTGTGTCAAGCGTCTATTTAGCAGCTTGCCAAGACAAAGGGAAAGAGCTTTTCATTACTCCAGTGGAAACAGGACAATTTTCAGTTATTTATTTATTTATTTTTAACAACACAGACCATTTATTCAGCTTAAAGAAATCGGGGCTCTAAACTAAGCACATTTGATCTCCCACAGATTCACAAAATGTGTAAGCATTTAGTTAATGAAACCCAGTCATTCTTTATACACAGAGGAGTGGTCAGGAGCAGCAAGGACTCCTTGCTTTCACTTAAACTGAAAAAAGTCACTTTCACAGAGTCCTGGGAATACAACTGTACTAGATAAAATGTTTGACTTTACATCAAATCCTGTTAAACTTTGATTTTAAGAAAAACATTAAAACCAGAAATTTCTACTCTTAGTTTGAAGGACACATCTCTTAATTTTCGTCTGGAACAGAACACTGTCCTATATAGTAAGTATCCATGGACTTCACCCCTGATTGTGGACTACAAGATTATGCCTTAATATATGTGAGTAAATTTACAACGGATTGTAACCTGAATTAACTCATAACTGGACCCAGGGAGATGGCTTAGCAGGAGGTGCTTGCTGCCAAACCTGACAACCTGAGTTCAAGTTTGAGCCCAGATAACACATGATCACAGGAGAACTGACTTCTGCGAGTTGTCCTCTGATCTCCACATATGCACTGTGACACACACACACACACACACACACACACACACACACACACACAAACACACACACTGAAATAAGCTCCTTTCAAAAACTGCTCATAACCTTTTAAATATTGGTACCTCTTTATTTTCTTAAAAATATGGATCTCAAACCTTTTTGCTTAGTTATCATATCAATAACTATATTAGAAACTAAATCAAAGAAAACTTGAAAAACACTTAATTTATTAACTTACTGAAAAATAAGAATGGAGGCTAACGGCATAGCTCTGTGGGAGAGGGTGTGGTTAGTGTCTGCCAGGCTCTGGATTCAAGCTCTAGCAACCCTCACCCACCCAAAGGAACAGTGAAAATAAGAAGAGACCCATTACATAGCTGTAGCAGGAATCTTAAAGGGTCTTATCAATAAAATCAAACCTGAGCCAGTTATTGGGGTGAATGCTGGAAGATCAGAGAACCAGAACAAGCCACAGCCACCTCACCTTGCCAGTTCCTCAGCTGATCCTGTTTCCTCAGACTGGAAACCTCTGAGTCCTCATCCGAATGGCTCTCAGCTGAACTATTGCTCAAAAGCCTAAAAGCTTAACCAGCTAAAAGCTTCTAGTTTCTGGTCTTCACGCCTTATATACCTTTCTGCTATCTGCTATCACTCCCTGGGATTAAAGACTCACTTCTTGGGATTAAAGGC
>CABHPH010140330.1:27906-47392 GCA_902168325.1 Peromyscus nudipes
GGTCTTCACGCCTTATATACCTTTCTGCTATCTGCTATCACTCCCTGGGATTAAAGACTCACTTCTTGGGATTAAAGGCCTGTGTCACCATGCCTGGCGGTTTCCAATGTGGCCTTGAACTCACAGAGATCCAGACAGATCTCTGCCTCTGGAATGCTAGGATTAAAGGCGTGTGCTACCACTGCCTATCCTCTATGTTTAATATTGTGGCTGTTCTCTTCTCTGACCCCAGATAAGTTTATTAGCGTGCACAATATTTTGGGGAATACAATACCACCACATTTCCCCCTTTTTTGTCTAAAATTTAAAAAAAGCTTATAACTAATACAAGAAAAACTATCCAATAACTATATACAATATATACAGTCAAGAATTACACTAACAATGTCTAGTCCATTAACATTTGACAGATTCAGATAAAAACTTCATTAATATATAACAATGTCCAGTCCAGTAACATTTGATAAACTCAGACAAAAATTTTCATTACTTATCCTATTTAAAACAAGTAGTTCTTTTTTAAAAGTAGATTCAAAAACTGACCTTTTTATCTTATCATATTCATATTCTCTCTTTTTTCTTTTCATAAAAGTTCGATAATCTACCTTTTGTCATTTTTATATCTTCCCCTTTTTCTTTTTAGAGTAGATTCAATGATCTACCCATTTATCCTATTATTTCTTTATCTTTTTTCTCAGAGTAGATTTGATGATCTACCTTATATCTATATTCTCTTTTTCCTTTTTCTTTTTCTTAAACAAAACCTCTGAATCTAATCTCCTTGTTCAGCTTTTTTCCTGACCTTTAACAATTAACATCTTGTAACCAACCATCATAAATAATGACAATATCCATAACTCATTGAACGACCAAAAAAACCACCCCACCTCTTGGGAATATGGGTGTAGTTTTCTTGAAATTACTTCCTGCTTTCTGAGGGTGAAGACATCTTTAGGGAATCCTGAAAAGAAATTTTTTGGGTTAATTGTCAAGTCCTGTATCATTTGTCCAGTCTCTGCATAATGAGAAAGTGCAGGGCTTGTTTCAAGTCCTTGTTCAAGTAGTCTGTCAGGCTGGATCATCTCAGCTAGCCACCTCAAACTTGTCCTGAGTAGTTTTTAGTCCAAAGTCGATCTTTTGGTGGTATTAATCAGCTTAATGGCTTTATCATAGTCCATGTGGAATCGTCATTGTGGGCTCCTGTCATCTTTTTGAAGATTTCAAAGTTGCTGTTAGGCGTGGTCATGGTTCCCTAAAGAATTTTTTTTTTTGTGTGTGTGTGTGCCTCCTCTGTGGTTTGGTGCAATCACAGTCTGATTAATGTCTATCTCTTGGAACCATGAATGTTCTTCCCTAGAAGAGAATATCTTCACAGCAATTTCTCCCCACCATTTGTCTTGCCAAACTTTTCCAAACTGACCTTTGTCAATGCTTTCTTGTAACACGATGGTCCTGGCAATTCTTCTCTGAACAAGCAGCAGTAAACTCTTTGTCCCAGGTAGCAGCATCACCACAGTCACCAACCGATGAGAAGACACCAGCAACTCAGAGCAACAGCTGCTGCCTGCCTCCATGGTCCCACCACCGTTTGTGGCTCAGCCCTGGCCAAAGCTTCTCCTAGGTTGGCCTCAAACTCGGGATCCTCCTGTCTCTTTCAGCAAATCCTATTTTATTTGTACTGGAATGTGATTTTATTTGTATGTTAATAAAGTTGCCTGGGGGTCAGAGCTAACAGCAAGCCATAGCAGAAGCTGGGTGGTGGTGGTGGCAGCGGCGGCGGCGGCGGCGGCGGCGGCGCACGCCTTTAATCCCAGCACTTGGGAGGCAGAGCTAGGCGGATCTCTGTGTGTTCAAGGATACAGCCAGTATGGAGACACACGCCTTTAATCTCAATACCAACCATAGAAGACCTGGAGGTCTGTATAGACAGGCAGTGACAAGGAGGTCATGTGGTTGGGTTTACTATCAATGAGAAGTCAGAACAGAAAGTCAATAAAAAGGACAGACACACAGGAAGTAAGCCTCTTGCTGAGGGGAAGGACAGCAGTGGCAGCTAAGGGTAACAAAGGCAGTTTTAAGTTTTAGTTCTTAGCTATTGCTCTGACCTCTTGGGCTTTTAACTCTACAATTGGCTCTGTGTTTCTTATTTAATAAGACTGTTTATCTACACATATCAACAAAAGTGATTGTTTGTAAACTATAATTTAAATAAAATTAAGGAGTTTGTCTTATATTTGTGCAAATATTTGACTGAATTAAACGCAGCTGGAGTTTCACGTACACTCCAGTATTTCAGTCATAGTGACTGAAAATCACAAAGAGAATCTGGGCTCAGAACTATGTGACTGGGAAGCAGAACAGTCTTACATTTTTAATTTATTTACATGTGTGGGGGTGTGCATGAATATGTGTGTGTGTGTGTGTACGCTCATGTGTGTGTTCATGTGTGTGTGGAGGCCAATGGTCAACCTTGGATGCCATTCCCAGGTGTGGTTCACCTTGTTTTGGGTGGTCCTGCCTCCTCTCCCCCCAGTGCTGAGATTACTAGTGCACACTCATCATGCCCAGGTTTTGCAGTGGGTTCTGGGGACTGAACTCAGCACTGTACTACCTGAGCTATCTCTCCAGACCAGAATATCTTAGTGGTCCTCTAAATATAATGTTAGACATTCTTTTATCAAACTCTCAAGTTTCATGACAGAGCTTTTAGAGAAACATGTTGCTATGTAGAATCTAATACTATATCAAATTTCTTATGCAATTACATTAAAATCCATTGGTTCACTAGATAGTTTGAATGACTTGTTTTACCCATGCTTGATTTCATAATACTAATCTCTCATCATTTATAAAATATTGGTTCACTGAGTTCTGCAAGTTGCAGATGTTGATACATTTAATACAGTATTAAAAATAAAATTTGTTAGCATAATATCACTTCTGGTAAGTCTTTTTTTTTAAAGGCATGTGCCACCACCGTCCAGCATTTTTTTTAAAGATTTATTTATTATGTATACAGTGTTCTGCCTACACACCAGATCTAATTATAGATGGTTGTGAGCCATCATGTGGTTGATGGGAATTGAACTCATAACCTCTGGAAGAGCAGCCAGTGCTCTTAACCTCTGAGCCATCTCTCCAGTCCTCTGGTGAGTCTTTAAGTGTTGAGGTAGTAGAGCTCATGGCAAGATACTTATTTTCCAAAATGCTTTTCTTCTCACGGCCTTGTTACCAGCAGGAAATCCTGCTAGCTGTTTTCCTTTAAGTGAGAGTCTGACTTTGTTCATTTTGTGAAGCTGTATGCCAAAATACCCAAGTCTGAATGCTCACAATTATGGTGCCCAGCAGTTTACAGACGTGGCTCACACTCCATCACAGGACTGTTTTTGTTGGACAAGAGCAGAGCTCTATGCATTTTCTCCATTTTGAAGCACAGATTATTAAGTCATAATCATTCAACAGTGGAGACTTGACTGAACACAGCACTTTTCTGTTTCATCAAGGACTTTCTTGAATAAACTGGCATCTTTTCGTGTGAGCACTGAGTGGTGAAGAATACAGTAGTTATGATGGGGCTGATGCATTCTATTCTATGACCTTGTTGAAGATGTGTCTATGCCCTTGTCCTGGGGTTCTCCTCCCACATACATCCCTGTAATTGGAAGGTTTGGTCTTGTCATTGTGCCCCACATTTCCCACGTGTTCGTTCATTTCCTGTTATCTTCAAATTGTTCATCTTCTTTGCTTACTTCCTCTAGAGCCTCCTCTTTATCTTCGAGTCCTGATAGTCTACCGTTTGCTTGATTCATTCTACTTGTAAGGCTTTTTTTTTTCTTGAGTTTTCTCGTTGGTTTACTGGGTTTTCAATTCCATTTTAATTTCCGCTTGAATCTTTAATGTTTCTATCTCTTTACTGAATTCTGATTGTCTTTGTCATTTCCATCAGCCTTATGTTTGTGTTTTCTTGGGTATCACTCAGAAATTTACTCTCTTTATGTTCCTTCTCTATAATTCACTGCTTTGTTTCTTTGTGCCTTCTCCAAACTTTTCTTTGAATCCTTAGATGAAACTCATGATTGTTCTTTTAAATTCTGTGTTCTGGAGTTCATCTAAGTCATTCTCACTGGTGAACACTTCTGTAATCTGGTAGATTTTGGAGGACAGATACTGCCTTGATTTTCCATGTTGTTTGTATTTTTGTGATGAGATCTGGACATGTGGACTTCTTTTGTTAGTTCTGTGTCTGATATGGACAGAGTAGGCTGATGCAGCAGAATCCAGGATGTTATGAGCTGGGTACGGGCTAAAGGTTAGACATGGCTTGGGTGGAATGAAGTCAAGTGAACATAGGGGTGGGGCTATCATGGAAGATGTGTGTCCCAGCCTCGGCCTGGGGTTTGGAGATCTTGAGATGTGGGGAGGTGCAGGTATGGAAGGGAGGATGAGGTAGACTTGCCCAGGCAGACTCTAGTGCAAGATGTGCAGGACTTGGCTGGGCAGAGAAGTTCAAATATGGTGACTGAGGGACCTGCAGATTGGAGGTGGGTGGGGAATGTCCTGGCAAGTTGGGAGCTACACAGGCAGGAGTAGCCAGACTAGGCCAGGTTCCAGGATACAGAACCCAGACTAGATGTTTGGGGTTGATGAGCATGCACAGAAGGGAGTAGACTCACTGGGTTCGATCCTTGAAAAGGTTTCACACGATGCGCTCTGATTTGTGTGTGAGGTCCACAGAATACATTTTGACAACCACTGACTGAAATGAACACTACCAATACAGCTCATTTCCTTTCCTGCAATATACATTTGTTAAAACTCCTTCAGCCACTTGAAAAAACAAATTAACAAATGAAAAACTTCCCCAAACAAACCACCCCAAATTACTTTAACATAAAGACCAAATACTAAGAAACTTAAGAACAATGGCTATTTCTTGCTTTTATATCAAAGCCTTAAATTTCCAAATGAAGTATTAATTTCTTTTTGTAAAATAAAACTTTAAAACAATTTAAAAACACAAGTGACATGAAAAACCTGTAAAAAGAGCAACAAGGAAGGGATATTTGGCCCGCCATACAGTCTGACTCAATTTACTACACTGTTGGTATGTAGCCTTTATTATTTGGAAGTATGTTCCATCAAGTCCTAAAAGTTTCCAGGACTTTTCTAATTAAAGCATGCTGAATTTTGTTCAATGCCTTTTCAGCATCAATCTAGATGATTGTGCTGGCTAATTTTATGTCAGCTTGACCTAGGCTGGAGTCATCTGACAGGACAGAGTCTCAATAGAGAAAATACCTCCATAAGATTGAGCTGTAGACAAATCTGTCAGGCATTTTCTTAATTAGTGGGGGAGGGTCCAGGCCACTGTGTTTGGAGTCATCCTTTGGCAGGTGGTCCTGGGTTCTATAAGAAAGCAGGCTGAGCAAGCCATGGGGAGCAAGTCAGTAAGTAGCACCCCTCCATGGCCTCTGCATCAGCTTGGCCTCCAAGTTCCTGTCCTGATTTCCTTCAGTGATGGGCTATGATGTTGAAGCATAAGCCAAATAAACCCTTTTCTCCTCATCTTGCTTTTAGTCATGCCGTTTCAGCAACAAAAACCCTAACTAAGATGGTTATGTGGTTTCTGTCCTTAAGTCTATTCATAATGGTCTGTTACATTTATTGATTTGCATATGTTGACTCAACCTTGCCTTTCTGGGTTCCTATCTTGACTTGCTCACAGTGATAGACTGTAACCTGGAACTGTGAGCTAAAATAAACCCTTTCTCCCCTAGTTGTTTTTGTCAGGGTATTTTATCTCAGCAACAGGAACACGAATCAAGACAACAGCTTAAAGGAGAACAAGTTCGCTTTGGCTCACGGCTCTGATGGTTCAGTCCTTCATGGTAGAGAACATGCATTGGAGCTTTTATATCACAGTGACAGAAGGCAGATCAAAGGGAGTACGGGAAGGGGCTAGGACAAGATTTAGCCCAAAGAAATGCTCCCAGTGATTTACCTCCTCCAACTAGGCCCAACCTCACACCTTTTTACCAACTCCAAATAATGCTCTTATTAATACACAGAGGGTCAATCCATTCATTAGCCCATAGCTTTCAAGATCTGTCTCTGGCCATGCCTATAAAGACATACCAAGAAGTGTGCTACTCTAATCTTCTAGGCCATCCAAGTTGACAGTCAAGACTAACCATCACAATATGAGTAACCATTTCTGAACAGTAGCCATTCTAAGCATTGTTCTGACATTCTACACACACACACACACACACACACACACACAGAACATACCACACTCTAAGAAAATTAAATCCATTTTAATAGATATAGTTTAATGTTATAGTGCTTAATTATTTTCCTCTCTGTATTTTTCTTTTCTTTATCAATCAAGAGATAATAAAGTTATATAAATGAGCATTCTTTTTAATAATCTTCATGATTTATTATTATAAATAATTTAAAAAGTTCTCACAAAACAATATATGGATATGTTGTCCTCAGGTATTTCCATTAAAAACATAGTATGTAATTTTAGCTTCAGCCTTAAGCATTACCTGACCTGAATATACTGTAGGTTTGTGTGGGATGTGTGTGAGCACATGGGGCTAAAGGTAAACTTTGGGTGTCATTCCTCATGAGCTATCCCTCTTGAAGATTTATTTACTTTTATGTGTATGAATGTTTGCTTGCAAGTATGTATGTGCACATGTATGTGCCTGGTGCCCATGGAGGTCAAAGAAAACATTAGATCCCCTGGTAC
Source organism: Peromyscus nudipes (assembly GCA_902168325.1). Taxonomy (NCBI): domain Eukaryota; kingdom Metazoa; phylum Chordata; class Mammalia; order Rodentia; family Cricetidae; genus Peromyscus; species Peromyscus nudipes. The sequence goes on from CABHPH010140330.1 coordinate 34,667, forward strand.
TAGAGTTACAGGTGGCTGTGATATGCCATACAGGAGCTATGAATCAAACCTAGTTCTTCTGCAAGAGCAACAAGTGTTCTTATCCCCTGGGCCATCTCTCCATCCCCTCCCCTCTGTTTAGATGGAATCTCTCATTGGATTGGAGCTCAACAGATAGTCCAGCTGGCTGTGTATTGAGCCTGAGAGGTCCTCCCGTGTATGCATCCTCAGCGCTGGGATTAGAGTGTGTGCCACCACGCTTGGCTTTTTACCTGGTTGTGGAGCTCAAACTCAGGTCTTCATGCTCACACAGAGAGTACTTTTCCAACGGAGCCAGCTCCCCAGCTCAGTACTGTGTTCTAACTTTTCATTAAGTTTGTTAGGGAGTTCCCAGGATCCCAACAGACCTTTCAAGTACAGCTGTTCCTGCCTAAGAATGACATCTCCCCAAACCACAATTTTCTCTGATAAAACATAACTATGTGATCCCCAACGTGCCAAGCTCATTCATCACTGTCACAGCACATGAGTGGGCTGATGGGTCAGGATTTCGCAAGCTAATGGCTGGCCCCTGGAATACTGCTGTCTCAATACCCTGCTTTTCCCTCACAGGGACTGCTCCCACATTCTCTAGCCATGGGGTTTATTCCCCAAAGAAGTATCCAAATAGGCAAAGACCGAAGCTGCGGGGTCTCCTGAGCAGTTCCGGTTGGCTCTTTGGACTAATTGTACTTTCTAAGGCAAAGCATTTGAGTTCCCAGGTACACCCCAAATTATCATTTTCCTTAAAGCTGTGGGAATAGCTTTAAGACTTTTCAGCAGTTACCTAAGTGGCAACAAGACCTTGGAGTTGAGTTCCACATGACAAAGTACATTTCCAGATCAATCAATACAGGACTTATTGACCACTCCAATGGTGGCTTTATCCTGTGAATGACAGCAGAAGTCAAATTACCAAGGCATACTTATCAGTCACCCATAATGCGAGGAAAATCATTTTAAGTTATAGTTTGGACAGGCACATATATTTAATAAGCAGAATTTAGTTGGCAAATGTTTTCAAAGAATTAACACACCAAGACATCTGGACTTCAAAGTGCACATGTAAATAAGGACCTCATATATATTTTTTTTTTTAATTAAGAGACTTTCTATTCATTTTCCATACTAACCACAGATTCCCCTGTCCTCCCTCCTCCTGCCCCCCAGCCTTTTGCTCCAACTCATCCCCCATTCCCACCTCCTCCAAGGCAAGGTCTCCCATGGGGAGTCAGCAGAGCCTGGTACATTCGAGGACCTCTTATATTTGAATGCTAGTTGATTTCCTAGGGAAAGACATGCAGGCATTACACAAGAATGTTGGAGGGAACAAGGGATCAGCTCAGTTCCACCAGCTCTGAATTAATAGTTCTTTCTCTATTGGATAAATCATGAAATATCGATTCCCAAGGCTACATGGCAATGAAACCCTTCTGCACAAAAGCTGACAAGTATTTTCCCTAGAAAAGATGTGCTTTTTTCTAATTTAGAAAACAAGATAGTTGTATTTTTATTATAAGTAATAACTTTAAAATGAAATTGTTCCCTTAGTCAACATTTTCCTAGAGAAGGAAAGTTTTATGTTACCACAGTACCAAACCAGTGCACATACCAGTGCAACACTGGACCAGTAGGAAAACATTCTTTCATGAAGTGGGGATGGCATCTCAACTTCATAAAGTACTTAGAGAAAATAAATAAGATAAGCTGTGAAGAAAATTCTAATGCCACCTCAAGAAACTGTGACCTCAAAATGATACATTCAAATTTCAATCAGACCATTTCTGACAAGAAATAGTAGTTTCCCTCATTCTAGAGGACTATGCTTTTCCTCAGAAAGACATGTAGGAAGTTTACAAGAATTCCATATTAACCACTCTTCTGTTCCATATAGTAATATCTTTGAGTGGCTGGAGTTTTATCTCTTCTCTGACCACTGTTAATAGTAATAAGCAAATAACCTAATCAGTTATAACCCCGGGGGGGGGGGGAGGATGTTGGGAATAGAGTTCATTTGTAGAGTGTGTGCCTCACATGTGCAGTAACAGCTTTAAACATGTTTATCAATGCATGCTTAATGATAAAAACAAACTCTAAAACAAGAAGAATAAGCATTGCTAAAATACTCTTCCATCTCAGCATCTCCAGTTAACCTTGCCAGTGTGGACATTCCTTCCTCTGTGTCTGTCTTCTTAAAAATGAAAACATCATGTACTTGAAGAAGCTAGCCTTCCCCATCCTGGACTCTGTTGTGGGTGCGCCCTGACTGGGCCAGCATTAGTCAAAGGCTCTATCTCTCCTATGGGTGTGGGCAGAAGCAGAACCCGGAGGCCCAGGTTGCCAGTTGTCTTTTAAACAGATAAGTGATCTGAAGACCACAAATTGTAGGGACCATAAAATACATTTTTATTAAACTCTAAATATTACTTCCACTATTTCAGAGATAATTCTGCTTAAACATAATCAAGAATAGCCCATCAGTTGGTCAGTATTTTCTTTCTTTGCAAGAATACAACCAGAAATAAATAATACCTTTTTCTCAGGCCCCAGCCCCAGTTCTAAGTTTGTAAGAGATTCTCGAGTTTACTGTCACCCCTTAATTAAAGAGGAGGAGTTGTCCAGACTAAAAATGCTCAGATCAAGCGCTACTCAAAGAAAGGCACCTTATTCTGGTGGAGTCAAGGGTGCAGCGGCTGACGGGAAGCACTCTCATGCTTTCCTGATGCCATACTGCTATTTCAGACCATGAAAATATGTTTTTAAATTTCCCTTTTTATGAGACTCCAAGTCAAAAGCTGACTGTCCATTGCCATGGAGACAGTTCTATTTAAGGCATTCTATTAGTCCTTTCCTCACAGAAGACAGAAAAATGGTCAATAGAAAAGCATCCCTCCCCACGGTTTTGAATTAAGTAACTGCAATTGCTTCTCCAGCAGCCAACACCTGAGCATCTGGAGGTGTGATAGGGAACCATGTAATGAGCCTCCTCTTTCCTAAGATCAACAACAGCCTCAAGTTTAGCACTACAGACAACACAAGGAAAACACCCATTACCACAAAATTAGAATCAACCAAACAGAATAAAATTAGTTGTGATTGCTGCTGTAGATAAAACTGTGATTGACTGAAGCAATCTGTGCTTTGAAAGAGGTAGCTTCCACTTAGTGACATGTGCGTGCATGTGTGTGTGTGCACATGCGTGTAAGATACAGCTGTGTATCTTGGGGCTGTTCTTCATTTATAGATTTCCTAAAGTCACCATCTGATACTTACCCAAGGCAAGCAAATGACTATAAATGAAAACATACCTATAGCGTATATAAACAATCCTCTCTAAGGACTCAAAACAATAAAACAGATATATCAATCCTTGGTCTTTCTTTAGGATATGTGTCCTAGTTCTCTTTAAGGGAAAAATTACTTTTGTTGTGAGAGTTTAAATGCCAGTCTTTGGACTGAGCAGTTAAGAGCACTTGCTGCTCTTGTAGAGGAAGCAGGATTGATTCCAAGCACCGACATGGTGGCTCACAACTCTAGTTCCAGAAGATCTGACTCCCACTTCTGGACTCCTCCAGCAGGCACTGCCCACACATGGTGCACATATATGCATGCAGGCAGAACACTCACACACTGGTCTCGATTATTGTCCATATGCTTCTATAACTAGGGTCATTTTAGAATCCCCTCATGTTAATACTCCAATCTTTCCAAAATGAACTTTTAAAAAGAAAAACATGGTTTCAGTGAGGTGGGGAGGGCAGTCAATCATAGTAATTTAGAGAAGGTATTTGCTTTTGCTGAGACCTAAGTTACTTCCTACAACTTGTCATTAGTGGCCAGTGAAGTGCTGTAACAGCCATGCAGAAACCAAACCTTGAGTGGTGCTGAAGAACATGCATCCTATGTATTCACTGACTTCAAGAAGCAGGTCCTACTGCTAGGGACTGAAGAGGAACTCACTACCTGCATGTAAATTTCTCTTAGAAATAATTGAAAGCTAATTATGCATTATTCATATTCCAGAAAAAGGCAAGCATCTGCCTCTTGTGAGCCTAATCCAGGTTTTCCATAGACTTACATCTTTATCTTAAAATTCCTTCATCTTGAATTGATTGCTCTCCAATAGACTGCACAGCACACCTTTGTTTTCAAGTTTTTACAGTTCTTGCCAAAGTTAATTATCCCTAAACACTAAAGTGCATTAAATGACTATGAGGAAGAAAAGAGGGAAATGGGCTCCAGGCCTCTGCTCTGGGTGTATAACGTATTCCGCAAACCTCCCATAAAGACAACAGTTAGTGAGGAAAGTAAACTAGAACCACCTAGACATTAGTGAATAATCAGTAAAGGAAGCAAGGTACAAATACATAAATTTAAAAGTTCAAAGCCAGCAAGGAGTAAAATATTTTCCATTTCATATGGCTGCTTATGTATCATCAAGTTTTTTTTTAAACTAACATATTGGTTAGTGAATATTTCACAAGAGTAAACAGACTAAGCACGATCAGTCATGTTAACATATGGGTTGTGTGTACTCAAGTTCTACGTGGGCATCATGGCAAGAGCTTGTCAAAGTGCTTCCTGCAGACCTAAGTGCAGGGTTGTCATCTCTGCATTCAGTGAGAATTCTGACCAAATAGGCTTGAACTGTGCACACTGAATGGCTGTGCCACCACTCCGAGTGTCAGTAGATTTCTACCATCACATCTGGATGCTCCTACATCTGTGACCCAGATAAACAGTACCATATTATAGTCACTGATCAAATGCTTAGTACCCCATTTTAAAAACTCACCCTCATCACAAGTATTTGGAACACTCCTTAGAAGGATTACCTTCTAGTGAATATCCCCCTTCACTACGTCCCACAGGCCAACACTCATGCAGCCTGCATCAGATGCTATCCTTGTCAGCTCTGGGGGATGGAGGCATTTTTCTTCCATGACACACTTCATGGGTGCTTTTGTCAATGTTGGTTAAGGAAGGTAGGCAGAGAACCAAGCCAAGATCAGAAAAAGACATACAATCCACACTATTTATTGTGGCTAAAGGTACTATGTTTGTGAGTATGAACTGAAGCCCAAAGTATTACAGAAAGTATGTAAACCTTCTTTTGTACTATAAAATGAGGGATATAACCATAAGTCTGAAGGATTTTTGTAAGACCCAAAGGTACACTGCAAAATCACTGCTTAGGTAAAAATGATGGTCTTCTCATTTTTTGTTCTTTTGTTACCTAGCAGGTAGAAGGATTTAATGTATGAAGGAATAAATAAATTAATGGAAGATACATAGTATTGAATGGTTTATAGATATTAAAAGACAATATTTCTTGTCTGAGAATGTGAGGGCCATTTAAAAGAAATAGTATTTGACACAGAAACATACTGTTATTAAAAAATCTACAGTTTTACAAAGAAAGTGTTTCTATTTACCTAAACATATATTTCCCCCATTTTAAAGAGTGCCAACTACTAAATAGGTTTCTAGAATAGTCAAATGAAATCAATATTTTACAGTAATTTCTTTTATGTATTATTGGGGTTTAAATCCAGAGCCTCAAACATGCTAGAATGTAATCTGCTACTGATTCATACCCTGGCTAAGCCAAAATAATTTCCAAGTATCAACAACTTAGCCTAGATAATATTTCAGAACCTATATCTTATAGCTACATTTAATATCTACACTATTATATAGTACTAACATGATGTATTTAAATATAATATATACCAAACATAATGTAACTCACAAACTCACACTAAAAATAGGTAGGCTACAACACAACTGAGAATTCACCAATGTCAAGTAATACACAGGAAAGTTTTGATGAGAAGTTAAATAATTTTCCTTGCATGTACACCCAAATCAGTACCCTTCTAAAGTATTCGTTAGGAAAGATGGTTTGTAAGGAAGCTGTCACTTCCATCTCAGGACTTCCTTTCTTCTGGAAACAATACCTAGTGGCCAGGTTTGTAGGCTCATCAGTGAGCACCTCTGCAGACTTACAGTATCCATAGCAAGCTACCACACAGAGGCATCTTAGGTGTTTCTGTGGGAACTCTTTGTTGTGGGGTATTTGTACACTTTGTTGTGGGGTATTTGTACACTTTGTCAAATGTATTGCTGTGGTTGGTGTAATAAAAAGCTGAACAGCCAATAGCTAGGCAGGCGGTGTAGGCAGGACTTTAGGGCAGAGAGAGAATTCTGGGAAGATTAAGGAGGAGTCACCAGCCAGCTGAGGAGGAAGCAGCATGAGCAGTAAGGAGAGATGAGTTAACAAGCCACGTGACAGAATGTAGATTAAAATAAATGGGTCAATTTAAATTATAAGCGCTAGTGGGACAAGCCTAAGCTAAAGTTGAGCTTTCATAATTAATAATAAGCTGTGTATCATTATTTGGGAGTTCTGATCTACAACAGCAGACCTGCACCTTCCAGGAATCCCTCTCTCCAAACAAACCCAGTTAAAGGATAGAACAGTGCTGAGGATACAGCATGGCAGCAGATGCAGGCAGCTGGGGTAGAGGGGGCAGCAAGCAGGGGACACCACCTTTAACTAATGCTCAATGTGAATGCTGACCTGAATGTAGACGTGAGCACTCATGTCACTTCTTACCTTCATAAAGCACTGCAAAGGAATTTACCAAAAAGCGAGGATATTTCTTGGGGGTCCTATTCAAGAAACACAATACTGAAATATTTCTAGACAATGTTTTTTCAAAGATACGATAGCAGTCCTCTGTGATACAGTGAGATTTTCATGACTGGCTGGTTGGAAGGAAGAGGGGTCAAGTGTGCTGGGCAGTTTGAAAAAGACATTCTGAGATCAGGAAAAACTGGCCACATGATTGGGAGTTTGAAAAGATAAAAGCAAAAACTAACAGGTGAAAACTGCAATAAGCACTTCCACCGTCTCCCATGTGCACAACCCTGGGTTCAACTGTCACTACAAGAAAAAAAACAAACAAACAACCTAGATCTGTCTGAATCAATCTTGTGATTAATCATATCAACAGAGTATGACCCAGATTGTTAATAACCTCATTTAAAGTCATTAAGAATGAAAAAAGAAAACATCTAAATTTGAGATCACACCTGTTAATAATCTCTTGAGGCTCTAGGTTACTATCCAATTCTGTATCCCAATACAGTCCATTTTACTTTATCAGACTTGATGAGTTGTTCACATCAAGAAAACTGTGGAATATACAGTCATGCAATGTTTCTATCTGTATACTGTGCTACACTTGGGATCTCAAACTTGTTTCAAATGCTGTTTGCTTGTTGGTACTGTGACGCACAGCCAGTTCCTAAAGCTCCAAGTCCGTTTTTCCACTGTTAGAGTGAGAGCTGGGTTCAGTGGGGAAAGTGCTTGCTGTGTGAGTGTGAGGTTCTGAGTCTGTCTCCAGCGCCCATGCAGAAAGCCGGCCAAGGAGACGCCCGCCTGTACGGCCAGTGCTGGGAGAAGGAGAGAGAAAGGAGGACCCGGGCAGGGGCCCTGCTGGCCAGCTTCTTCTCTCGCTGCATTGGCGAGCTTCTGGATCAGTGAGAGGCCTGGTTTCAAAAAATAAGGTGGAGAGCAATTGAGAAGATATTCAATGTCAATGTATGTCCTCTACACACATGCACAGATGAGCAAAACACATACATGCACATATAAACACACACACACATGCACAGATGAGTGAAACACACATACATGTACATATAAACACACACACACACACACACACAGAGAGAGAGAGAGAGAGAGAGAGAGAGAGAGAGAGAGAGAGAGAGATTCTTCATGGGTTTACTATGACAAATGTGAACATACACAGACCTCAGCACCTAGTGGGAGCTGGCAACCCACAGAGCATATACTGAAAGCGGCCTTGTTATTGATATTATAAAATATACCTGAAATGTGTCACAGCCTCAGATAATTATAATGATCTAAAAATCCAGTTTTAGTTACCCCTGTTGGGACCTTTCTAAATATTGGACACACTTCTGTAATTACAATGATGAAATGCATTTCTTCAACTGTCCTGCTTTAGCTGATGTACAGGGAAAGGCAAGAATGAAATAAGACATCCAGATGCATTCCTCTATTACAACTAGTTGATTTGTAGAAAATAAAGTGAAAATATGCATCTTATGCTGGTATAAGAATAACCCAGTTCTAAGCTAGGCATCTTTAAATGCTTGGTCATGCTTGTTCACATATGAACTTTACTCCTTAAGTATCTGTCACAGCTTATGAGAAGTTTCAGTGGTAGAATGTGTAAGTTTTCAACCCACCATTGACTTCCAAATAAGGATGAAATATCCTGTCATCTTCCTATCTGTAATATCTATGTCTTCTCCTTGGTGACAGCCAATATCCTGGCCTACAGAGCAATGGATGAGTCATTCTTGGGTGGATCTTAGAGGTAAAGGCTAGTTATGGGGTAGTCAGAGCCTACAAAACGTTCTGTTTCATGGTTACTACAGGAGTGCTTGATGACCAAGGTGCCTGCAGCTGGCGTGGGAGCCTTGTAAAGGAAAGGGCTTGGAGGAGGAGAAAGGAAAGGTCAAGCAGAACCCTTTACTGAATGGGAACTTTCAGAGATACCCACAAAGCATTTTGGAAATTGAAGATATGCCCTTAACTACTCGTCTAAAACAGTCATTCCTTGCAGAACACTGGCAAATTCTGAGATATAACTCGAGTTCACACCAAAGCAACAGCTATTTTATACTTCTAAGCATGACTAGCAGCTGAGGCTGGTGTTGGCACACTTTCTCAGTAGACATTCCTACTCTTTATGACAACACTGTCCAAAGACTAGTAGGATAGTTGAAACAGTCTCATGGCCACAATAACAATAAAATAGCAAAACAGTCAAATAACCAGTACACTTTATTTTTCAAATCATCTTTGTTACTGTACTTCTGAAAATGTTTCTTATAACGACAGTAGAACCAAGCTGGAAAGATCATACACACACTGGATATATTTTGGAAATGGTGTGATTGTATTGTATCTGCTCTACTGTACTGCATCCAATATGAATACACTGCCAATACCTATGTGTTTAAATAGAAGTCTCATCATTTAAAAGAGGGGGGGAAAACCATCATGAACCAGATCCCAAATAAGAGACCATCTGGCAAGACAAAAATCCATGTCACTTGCTAGTGCTAATGAAGCATGTGAAGGACAACTGATGCTGTAGTTGGACAGCCCGGCGTTCAGGCAATAGCAGAAGGAAAAGGTGGGAAGATTAATAGCAAATTATACTTTCTTTCTCACACCTATCACAATGATATCTAAGATAGGCCAGATGCTGCTAGCCACTTTCAGGTCTTAGTTAATCACAGAGAGGAAATAGATCCCTATCCTGTACCCTGGAGACCACAGGATAGGCTGCTATCCTACTAGTGATGGCTACTGAGCTTCCATGCGCTCTTAGACTGCATCTGCATCCTTTCCCTGACACACACACACACACACACACACACACACACACACACACACACACACACACACACAACTTTCCTGTGAAGGAAGCATCCAGCAGCCCCAACTGCAGAGCTGTGCTTTTTCCCATCCACACCAGTGGTCTTGCTTTCCTTTGTCATATAATGCTAACTATCAAAGCCTTGGGTTGACACTTCTCTGGTCTGATTCTCCCTTGTTTCTCTCCTGCTTCCACAGGCCTCTGCTTCCAAGCCCTATAAGCTAACCCTCAGGGTCTTCCTTTCCTTTTCTGCAAACACCAGTCAATTAGAGTGTAATGGACACAGCCCTGGACCAGACCTTTCTTCAGTTGCTTCACATAGCAGAGAGAATAGTCCTTCAGAACCAAAATTTTGCCCTGTCACCTATTTATTTCTACCACATAAAGGGATGCCCACGAGAATCAGTTGATCAAAGTCTTACCATGGTAAGAGAGAAGCTTCTGGAGCATCAACAAAAAGGTGCCAGGCAGTGTCTATAAGCATCTCCACACAACAGAGATGACTGGGTGGCCTTATCCATCTCGTCTGCCAATACTATCCTGGCTTTCTTTTCATTTTCTCCATTGAATTCCTTCTACTTGGACCATCCTCTACTGCCCAGCATAACAGTTTTCAGATGTCCCACTCATGGATGCCCTTCACACTCAAAAACTATTGCAAATGCCAGAGAAGTTATAACTGTCAATAGTTACTGTAATAGATATTAAAGCCAGGGAAAGTTTAAATGTTTAAGTCACCTAAAATAAAAGTCTATTGCATGTTAACATAAATCACACATCTTTATGGAACTTTATTTTCCATAACAAAACAGTGAGATTCACATTTACATTTTTGCAAATCTCTTCAATGTCTGTTTATCATAAGACAGCTGGGTTTTCTGCATTCATTGGCTGTGATGTTTTGACTGAAGAATGTTTAAAGAAAATCAGATATGTGGTTGGAAAAAAGGAGACAATTATGAATACTTTTCTTTGACATCACATCAAACCTTATAAATATCCCTTCTGAAACCATATACATGAATTCAACATTTTGTATTATATTAAAATCCACCTGTCCATCTTGCATTTTGAATAGATATTTTATCTCTATGTGATCTTGATAAACACCTCAAAAATGAATAATACCATCCTGAAAATTCAAAGAAAACAACTGACAATGTTCATTGTCAATGTTAAAACGATCAATAGCAAAGCCCAAAGTTTATACCCACTGTGATGTAATGATTTGGTTCTTGGCCGGAAAGTATCGGGTGGGACGTGGGGTGTAGCAGCTTTCACAAACTGGTTCACTGGGTTCTGTGTATTTTCCAAATGTTGGTGCACATATGTGTTATTAAAAAAATCACATCCATTAATGTAATCCTTCACCTGAGGAGGAGAGACTTCAAAAAGTGAGAAGCTTGCACCTGGTATGGTGGTGCATGCCTTTAATCCCAGGACTAGGGAAGCACAGGCAGGTAGATCTCTGTGGGTTCCAAGCCAGACAGGTCTACATACTGAATTCTAGGCCAGCCAGGGCTATATAATGAGCCTGTCTCAAAAACAAAACAGATACAAGAAACTTTCTAATTTAATGGAAACAAATATAATTTCACAAAAATTTGCTCATTTTAATGTATGTCTTTACTTAAGCACTCAAATCTGAGGAAGCAAAGTCTGTCCGTCAGTGCTCTTCTGAGTAAAGTGGTTTAGGTGAAAAACTGGCTGATTCAGCTCGTTACTAAAGCTACTGCACATGTTTACACATGAGACAGGCAGCTTGCTACACAGAGGTACTGTGCACCTTCCCACTGCCTCACACATGTGAAAGGAAGGAGCCTCCAGGGTGAAGATTCAAAACAGAGAGCTACTGCTTCTTCAACAGCATTCTTAAATGAAACTGTTCATTTCCCCCATGTTGAGTGGTGCCACTTTCTTGATTTACACTGAAGGATCATCACATTTATGCCCACACTGCTTTTATACACAGTAACAAAGAAAAATAAGAACAGTTTGGAGGTTCTAGCCTCAAAAACAGTTTTTGACTATGTCTAGTATGTCCTAGACATACTCCAGAGGCCAGGGCCCAGAGTGAGGAGTGATGGGCCCACAAGCATTCAGGAGCTGAGAGGGGTAACCGACTGCTGCTCTTTCCCTTTAGCTTCTGCAACCCAGTCAAGAAGGCCAGCTTTCCTAATCCCAGTTCTAGGATCGTTGGAGCATTCCACGGAGGCTGAGTGTGGAATGGAGATATTCCCTTGCAGCCTCAGCACTGCAGGGAACAAGGAAAAGAGTTAGTTCATCACAGCAACAGAGACTGCCTTAAGGGGTCTTCTTAGTTGTATGGCAGAGACTCTGCCACCCAAACCTCCTCAATGTTGAGAAGAACCTGAGATGATGCAAAGGCACTCTATAAACTAGCAAGGTCTCTGTCTTCAATGGAAAAATCAGATGGTAAGATCAGGAGACTACTGCTTCAGAACTCTTCTCCTAAACTGAATAACTAGATGCCCTTGCTTTATCCTAGATCTTCTCTGTTATTGGGCATATCAGCTTTAACACATCGTCTTTTCAAGCCAAATACCAATTTCCCTTTTCAAAGACATTTAATTAAATTATCGGAAAATCCAAAAGCAATGGATCACATTACTCTTTAAAGGAGGGTGTGTGAAGAGAGGAGGATACAAACGGAAACGTGAAACCAAAAATATGCATAAGGGTTACTCTCAATAAAAATATCATCATGACCTCTCTTTTACTAGCAATCTTTAAAATTCCTATGAAAAATGACTACAAACCAAATTATTCAGTGTATATTAGTGGCTACAATCATAAAAAAACAGGAAAATACACAGACTGAGCTTTTCATTCCTGGATAGTGACATTTGAGGGTTTGCATAGTGCTTACATACATTCTCTCTAAGCCACTAAGCCACCACGAGACAGGTAGAAACCATGTGTAGTCTACAGGAAAAAACTGGGTTTCAAGGAAGTTAGCTAACTTAACCCCAAGTGAAAGACTGATGCCAAAGATCAAACTGTAAACATCTTATAAACTATGGGAAGCAACAGAAACCATTTCACAAATTAAATCTTACACTGAACTTGAACTATGAAGCATTAAATGCACAAAGCAACAATTTAAATAAGTATTTTGTTATAAATTAATAATTATTATATTAATAAGTTCTTGGCCCCAGAAACAAATATGTGATACTTGTTTTTTACAAAGGCTAGT
>CABHPH010140331.1:2892-15731 GCA_902168325.1 Peromyscus nudipes
GCTCACTTGGTAGCCCAGGCTGGCCTCGAACTCACAGAGATCCGCCTGCCTCTGCCTCCCGAGTGCTGGGATTAAAGGCGTGCGCCACCAACGCCCGGGCGCCATCAAGCAATTTTAAGACACCCTGCTTGATTGTATAGCTGAACTCAATGGCCGTGCAGTTATATGTATTCAGAGAGAAAAACACTGTAGAAGCTCTTCGGAGGGAACTAGTTTGGACTTGGCTTCTTTGGGAAAGGATATGGCATGGAATTCATTTATAGGAAGTCTCCTGGCTCACACTTGTTAAGTGGGTTTGGGATTAAGCATGGCCTAGAAATTCTCCCGTGGGGTCTCTGGTACACATTGCCAACTTGGGCATTTGGCTGTCTTCTAATTGGCAAAAGGACCTTGAACGCCGACGGCACTGCAGAGCCAGCCCTGCTCAAGGCCCAGTGGAGTGTATGCAGGGCCAAGCTAGAGGCCAATGCCAGCTGAACAAATAGAGCTTTTGTCCCCAGGAATGCCTGGGTCCCATCCATGGCAAGGGCCACAGCCGTAGTAACCCAGCCCTCTTATTCTGGGTCTCACAGGCCTTTTGGCACCAGATCTGCCTCAGCCATTAGTATAACCTTCATTCAGACAACTCACAGCTGACCTGGTCACTCTCTGCGTTTGACACAAACGATGTCCACATGCCTGTCTCCTCCCAAGCTACCACCTCAAAACTGCCATTAAAAAATAGGTTAGGAGTAGGGAGGCGCATCTGCAGTCCAGGTGCCGGGAGAAAAATGGGCATCCAAGGTTTCACAGTCAAGGTGGAGTTATTCTCTCTGTCCTTAAGTTCTCTCTTTACCTAAACAGTGCATCTCACCGACGTATAGAAAGGGCAGATGCAGCCAAACCCGATGCATGCCCTGTCCTCCCTGACAATGTGTTTGTCTCCAAGTCTCTGAGTTACACTGACCGCCTTGGGGTGTGTAATGATCAAGGCTCCAGACAAAGGGTGCACTGGCCTCTGTAGCTTCCTTCTTGTCAGCCCCAGCATACCTCTGACCTCCCCTTAATCCTAAATAGCTGTAGATGTCATTGAGGACCAGAATACAAGGATACGAAATGGGGATACTACAGAAGCGAGCCCCATTCCAGGAACTTAAGGCACGTAGGCCCATTCAGTGCTGCTTTCCAGTATTCTATCCTCAAGGAGACCGGGCCAACAACTCCACTTGATTGACAAACTGAGTCAATGCACAAGGATTTGCCTCCACCAAGAGTGAAGTTTATAACAACTGAAAATATAAACAAGATGGAAATATACATGTCTGCATATGTGAGGCATAGAGTATAACTGATGATGAAGTTTATCTTTTAAAAAAAGTGTGTGTGTGTGTGTGTATGAGAGTAGGGCTGGAGAGATGGCTCAGAGGTTAAGAGCACCGACTGTTCTTCCAGAGGTCCTGAGTTCAATTCCCAGCACTCACATGGTGGCTCACAACCATACGTAATGAGATCTGGCACCCTCTTCTGTGTACATAATAAATAAATAAATCTTAAAAAAAAAAGTATGTTCATAGTGTATGAGAGTATGTTCAAGTGAGTGCAGGGCCTGAAGAGGGCATCAGATCCCCTGAAGCTGGAGTTACAGAACCTAGTAGGCTGCCTGATATGGATGCTGGGAATTAAACTCGGGCCCTCTGTGTGAACAATGCATACTCTTAACTGAAGAGTGATCTCTTTAGCCTCTATCTATATTAAGCAAACATACAGAGTAGAAAAATGAGATACATATGCGTCCATAGGTTATGGCACTGGTAAATGAACTGGGGATACAATATGATCAGCTATTTATAGTATTGATATTTAATACATATTAATATGTAATATGTAAATATCTTTTATATATATCTCGCTTGCCTTTATCTTCCAACTTAAACACAGCAAAAACTCATGTCACATGACACAAAAATCACAGTCCCAATTAAAAATTTTTCACCAAAAAATCTTTTTTACTGCAGACACCTTATCATATCTTTATTGACCAAAGTATCCTAAATCATTGTGTCTCCTTAAATACAGCACAGTGAAAGCCCATGTCCACAGTGGCCTTTGCTCTTCACACAGGTGTAGATAACATCATTCCTACCCCCAGGCTTTCTCCCGGTAAACGCTCTATTATAGGCCCCTCCCCTTTCTATCTGCTCCCTGCCAACTCCAGAATGTGGTATCAGAAGCCAAACAGCAAAGAACTAAAGATTCTCACTTGTCAGACAGCGCACAGCCTTGAATGCCCACGGCACTGCATGACAGCTGATCCATGTTTCCAGGAAATACTGTATACTTAACACAGCAACCCAGCTTCCATATTAATCCCTATAGTATTTATTATAATGTAGGCGGCACAGAGGCCATTGTGCTCACAGAGAAGGACTAAGGGAACCGGAAATGTTAAACACGCAGAGCTGTCCCTCCAAATTACCCAATCCACCTGGAAGGCTGGGGGTGGGTGTGGTTAATAGCCTGATGACCTTTGTGACCACACTGGATCCTCCCCAAACCCTTATCATAAGCTCATTTTTCTCAATTTATAGAACCCATCTTTATGGAAAGTGTCTCATGTACTTTATGAAGACTTTTGAGTGATCACCTCTGATCTTTATTTAGCTCACTGTGTTCCTGGAGGAGATTTATGTGTGCTTTGTTATACACACAGGATTGAGTTATTTACTGCCAGGGAAGTTTTCACCAAATTGTGCTGTGCTTAAATAAACCTAAAATAAAACTCCTCAGGGTCACACTCCCCAATGCTGGTTAGTCATGTTGAACCAAACTGCCTGCCTTCCTCCCTAAGGTCATTTACTCTGCCAGCTGTGGTGGTCTGGTGGTTGCAGAGAGCCCCGAGTAATAATAATATTAACACCACACTCAAACCAAGCGAGTTAACGAGCCACTAATTATAATACTGCTTATAACACAATCAAAAATACTTTTAAGGTCTGAACAGAAAACTGTTAAACAAATCAAAGCTTACTCATGTAAAAGAACAGTGTAAAGTCGTTAAAAGTGATTGTAGAAGACCAGTAGCCTTGGAGTGTGGCAGTAATTAGAATAGAGTCTATTGGAGGAGGAGGAGGAGGAGGAGGAGGGGGGGAGGAGGAAGAGGAGGAGGAGGAGGGGAGGAGGAGGGGAGGAGGAAGAGGAAGAGGAGGAGGAATGGGGGGAGGGAGGGAGGAAGGAAGAAAGGAAGGAAGAAAGGAAGGAAGGAAGGAAGGGGAAGGGAAGGGTAGGGAAGGGAAAGGAAGGGAGGGAGAGAGGGAGGGAGGGAAGGAGGGAGGGAAAAAGCCAGGCATGGTGGCTCATGCCTGTATTCACAGCACTCAGGAGGCTGAAGCAGGAGTATCACCCTGAGTTTGAAGCCAGCCTGGGCTACATAGTAAGTTCTAGACCAGCCATAGAAATAATAAGATCATGTCTAAAAACAAACAAACAAACAAAAAACCAAGACAGAGATGGCTGGTTCAATGGCTAAAGCATCCTCTAAATAAGCATCAGGGCATGAGTTCATATCCCTAGAACCCACTCAAAGGTTGGGTGGCCATGGTGACCCGCTTGTAACTCTAGCACTCAGAAGGTGGAGGCAGAAATCCCCAGAATAATCTGGCTAGCCAAACTAGCTGTATATATGAGCTATGGGTTCAGCTAGAGATTCTGCCTCAATGTAGAAGGTAGAAGATGACCAAGGAAAATTCTTAATGCCAACCTTAGGTCTCCTCATGCAGGCACATAACCACCCCCACACATGAAGCATGCATACACATGAAAAAGACAAAAAGTGTGCATATACACATATCCACTGCATGGACATGCGTAAATGGTAAATACTGTATTTCTAGGTGATAGAATCACAGCATGATTTTAAGACGCTTGTATATTTGCTGTGCTTTTTTTTTTGTCAGTTTTTCTACAAAGGATATATGTCTATAGTGAGTTTCATGGTGTGTGTGTGTGTGTGTGTGTGTGTGTGTGTGTAACAAATATCTTACTTTGATTCCTCACACTTGCAATGCCTTTCATCTTCACTTGAATCTGCCTCCCCGATGTGATGCTGGGGACTGAACTTAAGGCTCTGCGGATGCTAAGTAAGCACTCTGCCACTGAGGCCCCACTCAGACTTAAACCTAGCATTTTGGTTAGAGTGGTCTCCAGCTGACTGGGGGAG
The DNA here is from genome assembly GCA_902168325.1 of Peromyscus nudipes. Taxonomy (NCBI): domain Eukaryota; kingdom Metazoa; phylum Chordata; class Mammalia; order Rodentia; family Cricetidae; genus Peromyscus; species Peromyscus nudipes. The sequence goes on from CABHPH010140331.1 coordinate 7,088, forward strand.
ATGGAAAATACTCTTCTGTTCTAGAACATACTGCTGGCCCCACCCTCCTCTCTCACTGCCACGGCTTCTCCTTCTTGACTTGTCCCTTTAGAACTTTCTGGCAACCTGTTGGCTCCATCCCCCGTAACTCTGCCCAAGACACTGTCACCACCACTGTCACAGACTGGTCAGTCCAGGGGCCTGTGTTCCCTTGCTAGTCGCTGACTCCAGTCGATAACAGTGAAACCAAGGACCCAAGACTTGGCTCAGAACCACAAGAGTAGACGCTGTTTAGCAGTTTCTGACAGCAATGATAATACTCTGGGGAACGTAACAAGGAGACTGGGGGCTGGTTGAAAGTCAAAGGGGGTGGAGAAACAGCTCAGTGGTTGAGAGCACTGGCTGCTCTTATAGAGGACTCAGGTTTGGTTCCCAGCACCCACACGGTGGCTCAGAACTACCTGCAACTCCAGTTCCAAGGGATGTGATGCTGCCTCCTGAGCTCTGTGGGCAGCTAGGCATACACATGGTTCACATATGTACAAGCAGGCAAACACTCATACACATAAATAAAAATAAATCTTTTGAAGAATTTAGAAAAGAAAATGGAAGAAGATTCCAAGAAAGAGGAACAATACTGGACATCCATGAGGAAATTCTTTGGATGCCAAGTTTATAAGAGGTGAGCTGGTCTCACAGACGCCACAAAAATCAGTTTCTCTGAGAGCTGGTAAGCCCCACCTCTGTTGCCACATCCTTATCAAAGGCTTAGGACCCCGAGCCTATCCCTGCCAAGCTCCCACACACTCACAGTCTCAGGAGCATCCTTGTTTGCCCTCTGTCTCCGAAGATCCGCCTTAATGAAAGCTGAGGTCAAAAAAGAAGGGAGTCAAAAGCAGAGTCAGCAAGCAAACCCACTGGGTGAGTTCAGACAACACAAGGGACCCTCATTTTCCTGATCACAGCCATCTCGATCCCACTTCAGACCCAGGTGGAGCTGGCATCATCACTCATCTTGAAAAAGTCCCAGGTTGGGGCTGGAGAGATGGCTCAGCAGCTAAGCACACCTACTGCTCTTCCGGAGGACCCAGGTTCAATTCCCAGCACCCAAATGGCAGCCGACAACTATCTGTAATCCTCACATAGCCATACATGCAGTCAAAACACCAATGCACATAAAGTAAAAATAAATAAATTAAAAAAAAAGTCCCAGGTCACTGCTGTCCTTGAAAGGCAGAAGCCAGTTAATGATGCTGGCATTCACTTAAGAGTCTCTTAAAAGGAACATTCCCCATGCTGTGCTAACCACCACCAGCAAATCCTTACTGTACAAATTAGGATCCAAGGCCTCCAGAGCCTCATCCACTGGCACAAGCTGTGGAAGTCAACATCAAACATGGGCCTTCTGATGCCAAAAGCCACTCACCCATACACACAGATCTCCCAAATGGAGATCCATCAAACCCTCCCATCTGTCCCCTACGTGTGCGCTCCCCACTGTAATCATCAGGCAAGACATAGGAAATTGCCAATATCCCGTATGTAGTCTGAACCTTATCTTGCTCTCAAGCCTCCACTCACCTGTGAGAGCTGATCCGAGGGCAAGGAACACACACAGGAAGATGTTCCCAGGCTTGGTTCCATAGTTGTCAATAATCTGGCCCTGGGAGATGGTGAAGATGATCCCAAACACCTGGAGGAACGTACAGAGGGCAGGAAACAAGGGCTTAATCGGCGAGGCCTTGGGAAGGATGAAGGCGAAGCGTACTGAGCAGGGCAGTGGTAGCACCAAAGTCTTCCACCTCAGCACTCAGGAGGCAGAGGCAGGTGGATCTCTGAGTTTGAGGCCAGCCTGGTCTACAGAGCGCGCTCCAGGACAACCAGGGCTACACAGAGAAACCTTGCCTTGCAACAACAACAACAACAACAACAGATGCCACACTGTAAGGCAAGCACAGCCAGGAGGGAACAACGAGAAAACGGGGTCCCTACCTGTGCTGACACGTTGAGGAGGCCAGACGACATGCCTTCGGATTCCGGGTACGTGAGCTCCACGGCAAACTCAAACCCCAGGGGCAGATAGCCAGTCATGAAGAAGCTGAAGTCCAGACCAGAGAACAAGACGATGGAGACTCTCCAGAGCAAGATGGGGAGCCCATCTTTCCCCCGGGACCCTGCTTTTCTCTTCCCGTCAGGTTAGTGATCCATCCGTCTACCAAAAGGGGGAGATCTCTGCAGACATCTAGGCCTTGTGCTCAGTGGGTCTCTAATGTCTTCCATGCTCTTCCCAGGCCAGCCATGACATGTTAGCATTTATGGAAGGGGCAAGAGGACCTGTGTGGTTTGCTTTCAGCTGAGAACATGTGGTCTAGGTCCACAGGCCCTGAGTTAGACGGGGAAGTTCCTGGACTTTGGGCTACATCGCCATGGATCTCTGGGACCTGAAAGGAGTTTGGCATTCTCCTTATTTCCTCCTCAGAAGGAGGCAGCTGAGAAGGACTGAGAGCCAGATATCTCTCCCATAGCTGGGAGGTGGAGCCCAGAAATGTCCCTGCCAAAGGCCCGCGGCTCTGCATTTTCTCAGCTAATGTGTCTGAAAATGCTAGTTCTAACTCCGTCCACCTGCACCAGGCTTCCTTGTGTCTTCATACCGTGGCCTCTCTCATTCCTTCCAACTCCCTACAAAGTTGGCCACACTTACCTTCATTTTTAGATGAGGAGACATAAGCTCAGCATTAGGTGGCATGCATGTGCTCTAACAACAGTTGGTAGCAGAACTGAGCTCTGCACGAGGAGCCACTGAACATTCCCTAGCATCCCAGATGTCTTGAAGGGACATCTTCATGTCCATGCTTCATTCCATCCCGCAGGACAGCCCAGCTCCCTGAGGTGACTCAGTTTTTGTTTTGTTTTGGTTTTTTGTGGTTTTTGTTTTTGTTTTTTGGGTTTTTTTGTTTTTGTTTTTTTGGTTTTTGTTTGTTTGTTTGTTTTTATTTGAGACAGTCTCTCTACATAGCCCTAGCTATGTAGGGAACTAGAACTCACTCTGTAAACCAGGCTGGCCTCAGACTCACTGAGATCCCCCTGCCTCTGCCTCCTTGGGTGCTGGCATTCAAGGCATGCACCACTCCACCTGGCCTATGCCTCAAGTATGAACAAGACCCCTCAGCACCATTTCCACATCTCCTGAGGCCAGGGAGGAGGCAGCCAAGGGGACATGCACTGCATCTTAGGCCACTGGCCACTCCAGGAGCCAGGGGATGTGTTTTCCAATTAAACAGGTCAGACACTTACCCCAGGGTGCCAGCAGTGATGAATACCACCCATAAACGATTCAGGTTTAAGGTGAACGTGTACACCACCATGCCCACCAGAGTCATGATATACACTACCAGGGTTGTCTGCCTATGGATAAATGCAAAGAAGTTGAGTCACGTATCCTACTTTAACAGCGCCCATTGCTAATCTGTTCATTCCACGAGGATCTACTGAACATCTGTTCTCTCACCGGCTCTCTGCAGTGTGCTGGTGCATCTGCTTTCATAAAAAGTATCTCCGTGTAGGTGAGGAACACTAATCTAACAGTTATCCATTTACAATAAATAATCACACCACGATCAACGTTACAAAGAATAAGACTAGCTGGATGCGTGGTTTGCATGCTCTCTCCACAAGCCTAACCTGCTGTGTCCCATTCATGGGTAAGAACAGGACAGCCCTGTCCTCCTTCTGTCCCCCACCAAGAAAAAAAAAAGGAGGTGGGGTGGATGACAAGACAAACATCAGCTGTAGTCAAGGTGGTGATGGTCAAGCCTGCCTCAAAGCTTTCAATATTGCTTGCTACGTATGAAGTCCCAAACCCCCTCAGCAATGCTGGGCAGTAGCCTGGCTTGCCGACTCCCTCTGGTAAGTTCTTCCTGTGGCTCTTTGCACAGATTTTCCTGTTGAATCTTTTGAATCTGAACTACTCTCCTCCAGACAATGGAGCTGAAAGAGAATGTTCTCTCATACCGAGCTAAGTGCTTGACTCCAAAGCCAAAGGGAGAAGCCGCCGCCTACTCCCCACGGCCTTTCTCTTTGTGCTGGGTCTGAAGTCAGGCTTGCCTCTCCCACGCTCCTCCACACCCTCCCTTCACAGTGTTGGCCACCCAGAAATCTTATGGCCCTGATTCCTGCAAACAGACCTGCATTCTGCTCCCTGTACCACTTCCTGTAGGATGCTGCCTCGGCACACCCTTCTGCCATGAGCACCAGGACTCAGACATGACCCCTCAAAACCTTTACATGTCACCTCTGAAGCCAGGAACACAGTGGGACACCAGCAAGCACGCTATGGGATATGAAACTAATAATCTTATTAGAGTTCAGATTCTGTTACATACTTTACATGGTTTGAAATCAACCCTGCAAAGAAATCTCTGGCAACCCTTAATCTTGCCAATGAAGAAACAGAGGCTCTTCATGGTGCATTTAAAGTCACTAATGGGCTGAGTAAATGCAGAAGGTAGGATCTGCCCCTGAATTGAGTTTGAAACATTGGCACTATCTCAAGCTGCACACCATAATAATAATCTACTACACAGTTGCATTTGGGGCAAAGGTCAAAGCCATGGCCTCTATGTGGCGGGAGTTCCTGCACAACGCCTCTAGAAGATGCTATCCTCACCAGGTTCTGAGAATGAGGGACCTCCTCCCTTCACCCCCATCCACTCCCTCTATTCCCACCACCCTCAGAAAGCATGCTCATGAACATGTGCATGCTCAGTGATTCTATTCATCAGATAATTTAAAAAAAATGTTTTACTGTGTTTGGTAAGCCACAACTCTACCTTCATACAGTGGCTACCTAAAAAAGCAAAACAAAACTATGTCCTAGTCCCAGCCTGAGATAAACAGACCTCAACGCCCAGTTTCCAGCATCTTACCAAGGGTAGACAAATCCAGGAGTTTGGGGAGGAACAGAACTGATTGACAGCTGGCTCTGGACACTGAGTGACACTATGTCCTGCTCCTGAAGAGGGCAGAGCAAGAGCCTCCCCAGGCCTTCACGGTATTTTCTAATTCCTCTAAGTCCTCTGGCTGCCCACGGCCCTGCCAAGCCAGCATTCCAACCCCTCCCTTTTCCTGCTGCAGGCCCGGCCCTGGAAGAAGGGACACTGCTGTCCTCTTGGCCGGGGGTGGCCAGCCTTCAGTGCTTTTGTATCTGGCCGAAAAAAGCAACTAACGGAGTTGTTATAATATGGAGACAGAGAGGCAGCCAAGCTTCACCAGCAATAATTACGCTGCCGCCGCCGAGCCAGGCTCCTTGTTGTAGTAAGCCGGGAAGCCACATCCCCGGGAGCAGCCTCAGCCGGCCTTTGACTAGGCCAGTCAAAGTGAGACTTGACCTGCCCAGAGGCTCACAGAAGTGGGTCTGTGTGGCAGAAAACAGGTCTACCACTGTCTGTTGCCTCCAGACACTGGGAACTTTGGAGGTTTTGACAAAGCAGCCTGGAGCGCTGCCTACCCCAGTGCTGGAGCATCCTGGCAGCTGCCCCTCGGCTAGAGTTTACTGAACACCCTCTGAGGGAGGAGCACAGCAGCAGAGTCACAACCAGAAGGGGAGGACAGGACCGGCAATGTAGCTCGGCACTCAATTACTTGCCTAGCATACACAGGTCCTGAGTTCGACTCTCAACTGGCCGATGAACCGATGCCCACTGAATCCCAGATGTCCTCCCGTCTACCTCCCAGCCTGAGATTTCAAGCACATGTCACCAAGTGTGTCCTTTTAGGTGCATCCTGGGGTGCAGACTCAGGCTCTCATGCTTACATGGCAAGCACTCTATCAATGGAGCCACCTCGCCCACCCTCAGCTTGCATCTCACAAGGCAGACCCTTCTACTACATGGGTATCTGCAGAGCAGGGTGTCGGGATTCTGTGTTTTATTGGCCAGGATTAGGCTGGCATATACTGAAACCTTTTTCGATCACTCAGGGCTCTTAAGAGTGTACTGGATAGTCAGGTCCAAGGCACATCACCATATTTGCAAACAAGACAAAAAAACAACAACAACAAAAAAAATTGTAACATAAGATGCTCTGCAAACTAGAACAAAACGCAGAAAGCTCAGTTAGGCCAGGGCAGCCAAGGGCATGGGCAGTGACAGCGCCTGCTCTTCACTCTTTGGGGTTTCCACAAGCTCCCAACTGCGGAGGTCTCCTTTCCACATTTATTTTCACTTCTTCCCACGTGGCTTTAGGCAGATGGCCTGGGGAGAAGGACTATGCTAGCCTTCGTGTCCACTCTTCCTAGTCCTTGCCAATACCACGTAGAGTGAGGGCTGAGTTCCACTTTGTAAATGAGGAAAGAGACTCGCAGAAAGTAGAAACTTACATCCCTCAGCTTGATTGCTCACACCTCCGGCTGCTGCCCCACCCCAAAGCTGTCAAGCTATGTTCCTAAGAAGTGAGTCATTTCCCTGGTTCTTGATCCAAAAAGAGTCACTCACTTGTAGGTTTTGGACTTATCCAGCCAGATGCCTGAGATCATAGCTCCAAACATCCCTGCGATGACGATAGTCAGGCCAATTCGTCCAGCGTTCACTTCTTCACCCTAGGGAAACCATAGAGAGCACCCTGTGGGATCCATTACAGCTAGTATTCTGCAAATACCAGGCTCAGACAACAACCTGGAGAAAATTCTAGAATAGTTGCTCTTCCCCACAATAATACCCCAGCTGTGTATTTATGACCCTGTATGCTGGGGTCAGTCAGATATTTATTTATTTATTTATTTATTTATTTATTTATTTATTTATTCATTCATTCATTCATTCATTTTTGAGATAAGGTCTTACTATGTAGCCCTGTCCGCACCTAAACTTGGTGTGTAGACCAGGCTGGCCTTGAACTCACAGAGATCTACCTATCTCTACCTCCAAACTGCTAGGATCAAAGGGGTATACCACCATGCTCAGCCCCAATATTTTAAAATAATCCTTACAGCAATTCAATCTTATATTCATTGTTTCCATTTTATAGATGGGAAAATATACTAGAACACACATATTTATTTCATCCTTCTATTTTTCAAGTGGGTCTAACTGTGGCCATGCATCTAAGGATGGCTATGAATGTGGCCTGACACATTTGTAGATAACAATGTCATTTTGCAATGTCAAAACATGTTGGGCACTCCTGTTAACGTTATTATTTAATTCTCATAATCCCCACCATACAGTTAGGAGTCAGTTTGTACCCATTTGATGATGTGAAACTGAGGCACAGTGAGATTAACCTGCTAGCCCAAGGTCACAGGCATATTGTTGTTAAAGACAGAGCTAGGACATGACCTTAGAACCAGCTCTGAAAACAGGAACATCAAACAATGGTGGCTTCTGCCCCTGCAAGCGTGACATCTACGGCCTTGGGGCTCCTGACACTATGACACTCAGTATCGCTTTCCTGATATCCAGCCTTACTGGTTCTGGAAACATTGTTGTTCTAAAATGCTTTAATTGTTCCAGGACAGCCAGGTCTACATAGAGAGACCTTGTCAATAATAATAATAAAAGAAGAAGAGGAGGAGGAAGAGGAAGAAGAAAAAGAGGAGGAGGAGAAAAAGAGGAAGAAGAATCAGGAGAAGGAGGAGGAGGGAGAGGAGGAGGAAGAGAAGGAAGAAGAAGGAGGAGGAGGGGGAGAAAGAAATTAACAGGAAATAAGATGCTAGGGCTGGAGAGATGACTCAGCAGTTAAGAGCTGGGAGGAGCCGGCTGCTCTTCCCAAAGCCAGGGTTCAGTTCCCAGTACCCACATGGCAGCTCACAAGTCTGTAATGCCAGTCTCAGGGAGACGTAATGCCCTCTTCTGGTCTCCATGGACATTAGGTACATGCAGGATGCATAGACATTCATGCAGGCAAAATAGCCATACACATAAAAATAAATAAAAATTTGCCAGGCGCTGGTGGCACACACCTTTAATCCCAGCACTTGGGAGGCAGAGCCAGGAGGATCTCTGTGAGTTTGAGGCCATCCAGGACAGACACCAAAACTACACAGAGAAACCCTGTCTCGAAAAACAAAACAAAATAAATAAATAAAAATAAAAATTTAAAAAACCCAAACTCTTTAACTGAACATATAGTTCAAAATTAAACTTTGCCCTTTTAATAAATAAGATATAAATATACACATACATATACTTATTCTCTAGTCTTTTTTTATACAAATTTTTATTTCATTTTGTTTCGTGTTTGAGTATTTTGCTTGCGTGTACGTATGTATATCACATTCGTGCCCAGTAGTTGCAGAGGCCAGTTGAAGGTCTCCAAGTCCCTGGAACTGAAGTTACAAGTGGTTGTGTGCCACCCTGTGCTTTCTGAGTACTGAACCCAGGTCCCCTGGAAGAGTGGCTAGTGCTCTGATGCACTGACTGAGGTATCTCTCCAGCCCTTATTCTCTAGTGTTAAAAAATAATCTTACAAGAGGTAATTGTAGCTGGGTGTGGTGATACATGCCTTTAATCTCAGTACTTGGGAGGCAGAGGCAGGCAGATCTCTGTGAGTTTCAGGCCAGCCAAGGCTGTATAATGGAACCCTGTCTCAAAAAAAGAAAGAAAGAAAGAAAGAAAGAAAGAAAGAAAGAAAGAAAGAAAGAAAGAAAAGAAAAGAAAAGAAAAGAAAA
>CABHPH010140331.1:15831-29966 GCA_902168325.1 Peromyscus nudipes
GAAAAGAAAAGAAAAGAAAAGAAAAGAAAAGAAAAGAAAAGGAAGGGCTGGAGAGATGGCTCAGAGGTTAAGAGAACTGACTGCTCTTCAAGAGGTCCTGAGTTCAATTCCCAGCACCCACATGGTGGCTCACAACCATCAGTAATGAGATCTGGCACCCTCTTCTGTATACATAATACATAAATAAATCTTTAAAAAAAGAAAAGAAAAGAAAAGAAAAGAAAAAGAAAAGAAAAAAAGAAAAAGAAAAGAGCTGGAAGGTGGTGGCAGACACCTTTTATCCCAGCACTCAGGCGGCAGAGGTGGCAGATCTCTGTGAGTTCGAGTCTAGCCTGTCCTGAGTTCCAGGACAGCCGGGGCTACACAAAGAAACCCCGTCTTGAAAAAAGAAAAAGGTAATTATATGTCTTTCGCAGAAAAGAGAGAGGTCTAAGATGATAACAAGCTTGTCATATTCATGCTATGACATAGGTTAATACCATCAATACTTAAATTGAGATCTAGGCCATCTCCCTCCAAATCCTATAAGCACACCATCATTGGAGGCCAACTAGAACTAATTAGACCCAAGAGTGACAGCTCTCCAGCCTTTGAAGAGACAGGTTTGCAAGCTTAGTATCTCCCTGCCCAGCATGCCTGTCCTGCCCAGCATGCCTGGGATCTGCCTTACCGGGAAGTGCAATATCACCATGCGATTCAGCAGAGTGGATAAGGCGTAAAAAGCACCAGCATTCAGACCTGAAGAAGGCAGGGTGAAACACATGAGGATCCGTCATTTCTCAGACCATAGACTAACATCTTCCTCCTCCCGACATCCCTTAGAGGGGTCAGAAGAAATCTTCATCCCTACTTCCACCCTGCATGGTGTCCTCAGAGCAGAAAAATTCAAGGAAATATGAGGGACTTTCTAGTTCTTCTGAAAGAAATACTTGAAAACAACTCAAATTAACCATGTAGCCTTTTTTTTTCCCCACACACCATTACACCATGATCCCTTTATCCTGCCCTGGAAATGACTCTGTGCAGGACCACTCCAGGTCAGAACCATTTATGTTCCTCCTTTCAGCTTTGTCTAGACCTATGGGGTTCAAAGAAGCAGTGGACACATTCCATCCTCCCTCCCCCATGATCCTATTCTCTCTCCAAGCACCCAGACTTGGAGCCCTGACACCACTCCACCTGCTGGCTATTTCTCTCATCTCTCCTCCCCTCCACTTCTCCGTTCAGGGTCATACAGAGCTACTATGTGAAACTAAACTACACCTGAATGAGCATTTAGTTGATATCCTACTTCATCAGTTCATTCAACAAATAATGGAGTACCTGGAAATTACTGGTAGAAATAGAGAATAGGAGACTGGGGAGATGATGGCTCAGTTGGTGTGTAAAGTTTTGCCACTCAGGCATGAAGACCTGAGTCTGGATCCCTAGCATACATACAAAGGGTCTGGATCCCTAGTATACATGCAAAGGGTCTGGATCCCTAGCATACATGCAAAGGGTCTGGATCCCTAGCATACATACAAAGAGTCTGGATCCCTAGCATACATGCATAGAGTCTGGATCCCTAGCATACATGCATAGAGTCTGGATCCCTAGCATACATGCATAGAGTCTGGATCCCTAGTATACATGCAAAGAGTCTGGATCCCTAGTATACATGCAAAGAGCCAGGCCCGGGCTCTGGAGTCTAAAACCCTAGTGCTTTGGGGAAGGGAAGAGACAAATAGATCCTGGACTCACTAGCCAGCCAGCCTAGCAAAACTGATGAGATCCAGGTTTCAGTGAGAGACTCTGCTTCAAAATAATGTGAGTTGGGAGGGTGAAGGAATGGGGGACATTATGAGGCATTGTGGGGGAGGCAGTAGATAGTATGATCAAGATGTATAAATATATAAAATTTTCAAAGAATAAATAAAAATACTTTTTAAAAAGGTAGACAGTAACAAGAAGACATCTAATATTGATTCTGGCCTCTATGCATTGTACATATGCACACACCTACATGGACACATTCATATGTGTTTATAAACATATACACAAAGGAAGGAAGGAAGGAAGGAAGGAAGGAAGGAAGGAAGGAAGGAAGGAAAGAAGGAAAGAAGGAAAGAAGGAAAGAAGGAAAGAAGGAAGATAATAAGGTGATTTGCCCAAAGCCACACAATCAGTTAGTGACTACGCTGAGATTGGAACTGGCCTGCAGGAGAAAGGGCCTCCTGGCTTTCCTTCAAGGATGATGATGATGATGATGATGATGATGATGATGATGATGATAAAGATGATGACGACAGTACCACACCCATAGGTACTAGCCCTGTTCTAAGTACCTTATGATCTTTGTAACTTCCCTGGAAGTTAGTGTTAGCATACCCATTTTACAGATGAGAAAAATGCACACAGTTAAAAAGCAAACCCCAAACTGGGTGAGGTAGTACAGACTGCTAATCATATCCCACACAGTCTCAGCATTTCAGAGACTAAAGCAGGAGGATTTGAGTAAGAAGCCAGCTTGGGTAAGATCCTGTTTTGTTTTGTTAAAAGAGGAAGCACAAATATCAGGGTCTTTTTTTTTTCTTTAACTACATATTGAAGCTCACAAGACTGCCACAGGCACACTTCACGTTCTGTTTGTGGAGAAGGGTATAAGACAGGACACACAGCTCTCAGCAGGATGTCCTTGGGAGTTCATCTTCAGTGGAACCAGTCCACAGAGCCTCAGATCACAGAGGCATCTAGATGCTGCTTCTCTTTGGGCCTCAAGGTTTTGGCTAAGGAACAATGAAAGTTAAGTACAAGAATCACCCTCTGGCACCTCCCAGGAACACAACTCTCTAGCCATAGTTTCCAAGGTCCCCATACAGGATGGACCAGTGAAAAGAGTCACCCCACTCAAGAACACACTGAGTAGCCTGGGACCAGATATGACTAGGTCTCTCTGTCCATTTTTAATCACAGGTCATTTTCATCATCAGCAACGGTTGACATTCTTCCTATATCAGGTTCCCCGGAGGACATGATACAAAGCGAAGGTCAGATTCTCATGCAAAATAGATAAGAATTTTCATCCCCACTCCTGCAAGCATGCAGGCATTAAGGGGTAAAGCTGGATCTGGATTCACTGCTGGTGTCTCCAGAGCCCTTGACTTTAATCATCAGGTTTCACGACTCAAAACAAAGGTGTCCCTCAGGCGGGCTGGTTTCTCCCCATCCCAGCCTCTCTCAGCAGGTCACCCCACAGATGCAAAAGGTTGGGCTCAGTGTGAGTTCCTCAACAACACAGGTCCACCGTGGGCCAATAAGTGCCACATGTCACCCAAAGTTACAACTACTAGGTTAGTGGTTGTCACATAAGAAAACATCCTATAAGAAAACATCCTACAGAGGACCAGACAGATGATGGCTCAGTGGATAAAAGTATGTGCTGCCACATCTGAGGACCCAAGTTCCATTCCCAGGACCCACATGATAGAAGAAGAAGATCTATCCTTGCACGTTGTCTCCTAACCTCCGCAAATGTACAGTGACACACACGGGCACATACACACACACACACACACACACACACACACACACACAAATAATGAATATATAAAGAGTGTTTAGTTGGTGTCCAATTAGCATCTTACTAGAAAGCAAACCCAACTAACTTCAACCACACACCCAGACACTTCGAATTCCATTCCTGAGTCAAGAGTCACCAGGAGGCAAGGTCCTGAGAAGTGGGGGTGGGCTGGAATGTGGAAGAGAGCAGGGAGAAAAAAAAAAAGCCTCCTGGCCTCTTCTCTCCTCACCCTATTATCTTCCCGACCTTCCTGCTCATCCTTCAGCCTCCTTCCTGGCCTAGCCTGACCCTGTCAAAGCCAAGTGAACTTTGGCTTCAGGTGGAACAGCTGTTCTCAGCTTGGGTCCCCAGCTGAGATGAACAAGGCAGGCCAAATTCAAGGAAACAGAGAGACGTTATCCAACTCAAGGAGAGAAAAAACAAAACCAAACCCATCTCTATATCAGCACTTTTGTGAGGGAAGAGTCCTGGGCACCCTAGCCCAGGATATTAAGGCTGAGCTGGGGACCAGTGGATTAATGACCATGTGTCGTCTACTGGTACATGTCCAACCCCACCCCAGACCTACTGCTTCAGGGGCTCTGGGAAGGAGTCCCATAATCTGTGTGTGAGCAAACTTACCAGGTGAGTCTAACCCGGCTGAAGATGGAAATACTGATTCAGTTAGAAAGTGGTTCACCAATAACCTCTCCCTGAATCTGGCTGGACAGCCAGGATAAAGGCCGAGAGGGCAGGGAGCAGAGACGCACTCTGGAAGGCTCTACACACTCATCCCAGAGGAGTTAGCAGCTGATATATGGATTCCTGAATCAATCTGTAGATGTCCTTCCCCAGATCTTCAAGTATTGCCAGACAAGTCAGACAAGGTAAGTCCATTCCTTTGTGCAGTCCAAAAGGTTGAGCACCTCACACCCAAGAGCAGGAAGAGCAGGAAAGGAACGCAGGCTCTGCCCTGAGGGCGAGGCATCTCCTCCACAAATCCAGGAGGGGATGGTCTGATACTCAGTTCTGATCACAACAGCAAGGTAAGCCCCCATCATCTCAGTACAGAGGCCGTGTGACCACCCCGGGAGCCTGCCATGCTGACAGTCACATCACTGGGAGACAGATGTGCAGGTCCTGAGAAGAAGGCAGGCAGATGTGACAGGCATCACTGAGGGGTCTCCTTCCTTTGTTGAGGCTAGGTTTTTTTCCCCCAAACTATTTCAGGGACCACTTAAAAATTCAAAAATGAAGCCAGGCCGTGGTGGCACAGGCCTTTAATTCCAGTACTTGGGAGGCAGAGGCAGGCGGATTGCTATGAGTTGGAGGCCAGCCTGGTCTACAAAGCGAGTTCCAGGACAGCCAGGGCTACAAAGAGAAATTCTGTCTCAAAAAAAGTTGGCAAATACATTTTTTTAAATCAGAATCTCCTACAATGGGGCTCAAGAACCTGGGTTTTAACAGAGAGGAAGGAAGGAAGGAAGGAAGGAAGGAAGGAAGGGGGTGGGGAGGAATACTAGGTATTATTTCTCAAAACTAGAGTTTGGCTTCAGGAACACAGATGATAAAAGACCAGACCAAGACTCCCAGTTGGTGGGGTTCACATGGAAGAGAATGAGCCCCAAGACCAGGAGATCAACCCTTCTCACAGCTACTTCAGAAATTCCCAAATTGGCTCTAAGTCAGAAATGCCCAGAATGTTTCCAAAAGGCAGGCCTTCACCTGTGCAGCCTGAATCTGAGGTTCCCGAAGAGAAACATGGAAAACCAAACACTTCATCAAGCACGCCACTGGATTCTATCCTTGGGGAAGCTTGCTGTGGCTTTGTGTCGTCGTGACAAATCATGAGTACGGATGTTTTGTCTGTGAGTACGTCTGCACCACATGCATGCCTGGTTGCCTGGGGAGACCAGGAGAGGGAGTCAGATCACCTCAGGTTAGAGTTACAGACGGTTGTGGGTGCTGGGAGTTGGACCCATATCCTCTGAAAGAGCAGTTAATCCATGCTCTTTCCTGCTGAGCCATCACCTCTCAGCCCTACTGGCAGGCAATGTGAAGCACAGATCTGAAAGGAAATGTATGGGCAACTATAGAATAGGCAATCAAATTCTGGCTTTGGAGTTGGGTGTGATGGCATATACCTGCAGTTCCAGCTATTGAGGAGCTGACACAGGAGGATCACTTAAAACTTTGTCTGAAGTCTGGGTTATGTAATAAGAGAGAAAATGCAGGCTTTCAAGTTTAGCAAACTTATGTTTGAATCTGGCTCTGCCACTTTCAGATATGACCTCAGTCTAAATACCTAGTCTCTTTGAGTTTCAGATTCTTTCTCTGTTAAGTGAGGATAATTACAGTATTGATCTCACATGGTGTGGTGGTTTGAATAGGAATGGCTCCCATAGAATCATGTGTTTGAATGCTTGGCCTATAGGGAGTGGCACTATTAGGAGGTGTGGCCTTGTGGGAGAAAGTGTGTCACTTTAGGGGTGGGTTTTGAGTTCTGATATATGCTCAAGCTACACCCAGTGTAGTACACAGTTCTGCTGTGGAATAATCCTCTTGTACACTGTAAAGATTTGTCACTGGAATTGGTTTAATAAAATGCTGATTGGCCAGTCGCCAGGCAGGAAGTATAGGCAGGGCAACCAAACCAAGAATGCTGGGAAGAGGAAGGGAAGAGTCAGGAGTCCCCAGCCAGATGCAGAGAAAGCAAAATGAGAATGTCGTACTGAGAAAAGGTACCAAGCCACATGGCTAAACATAGATAAGAATTATGGGATAATTTAAGTGTAAGAGCTAGTTAGTAATAAGCCTGAGCTACTGACCCAGCACTTCAAATTAATACTAAGCCTCCAAGTCAATTATTTGGGAAGCATCTGCTGGGTATTTGGGAGTTGCTGGCAGGACAGAAATTTCCATTTACAAGGTTCACTTCCTGTTGCTTATGGATCAAGATGTAGAATTCTCACCTATCTCTCCAGCATCATGTCTGCCTGCATGCTGCCTTGCTTCCCGCCATGACGATAATGTACTAAACCTCTGAAACTGTAGGCCAGCCCCAAGTATATGTTTTCCATTATAAGAGTTACCATGGTCATGGTGTCTCTTCACAGCAATAGAAATCCTAACTAAGACAAGGGTACAGTAGGAGTTAACTCAAAGCTGATGGTGGTGATGTTACAAAACAATGATGTATGCACTTATAGAAAACATGAAGTCAGTCTCACTTTACTTTGTCTTACAACCTCATGTCTTTGTTTCACAGGTTACTGAGCATGTCACACACTTGATTTACTTTTAACTTTATCCAGTGGTTGAAAGGTCAAGTGTAGGCTGTGAGGCAGTGCACTTGGGCAGAGATACAACTTCTTGAACTAAGAGTGCCCATTCACAGACTAGGAACCATCTAAAGGATGGCTATTTTGAATGTTATCGCCTCGTTCTTTGTTTTGTTTTTTTGAGACAGGGTTTCTCTGCATAGCCCTGGTGGTCCTGAAACTCAGTCTGTAGATCAGGCTGACCTGGAACTCACAGATCTGCCTGCCTCTGTCTCCTAAGGGCTAGGATTGAAGGTGTGTGCCACCACGCCTGGCCGGCAAGACTAATTTTCAGATTCATTCATTAACTCACTCACTCATCTGTCCATCACTCCTGGAGTAGCAATCCACTCACTGAATTCAGTGTAGTGGGGAGCTGGATTGAGAACTTTTATTTTAAGACCTAAGTATTAAAATATTAATGAGAGAGGAAAAATCATCTATAACTGCTGTAGAGACGGGATACTGAGATCAGAACCTGGAGGGAAAGGAATGGTTTTCCTAGGGTGAACTTTACAACATCTGCAGAGGCCCCAAGGCCAACCCTAACCAACTTTACATGCACATTTGGGACTTGGGAAGAGTAAGAAACACAGACACGTCAGGCTAGTTCCATCGCTCCTGGACACCTGTGCACCTTACCGTAGGTGATGACCAGCAGCACAAAGTTGAGGTTTTTGAAGAGCCGGACGATGGAACTTAAGTACGAAGCATCAGTGGACGCCAAGGCATAGCTCAAGGACTGGGCCCTGCTGGGAGGATACTTGGGCTTCTCCTTGAACACTGAAAGGAAAGGAAGAGAGATGATGGGAAATTCCTGTGGTCCCATCCCAGCAGTACCTGCCGGCTCCACACAGACACAAGCTGACCCCATCATCTCGGGAGGGGCTGAAACTGTAAAGGAAATAGCAGTTTCCAGAGAAATCTTCCTAGTCCCTTTCCTAAAGTTGTTTCTCGTTGTCTGAGGCTTTGCAATGGAGTCCTTTCATTGCTTTTTCTTTTTTCTGTTTTGCTGTAGAGGGGATAGAACCTAGGGCCTCGAGCTTGCGAGGCAAGCTCTTTATCTCTGAGCTATTTTCTCCAGCACTGTCATTTTTTTTAATTGCCTTTTCTTTAATTGCCTTACTCAACCTCCCAGGCAGTGTTCAAAGATCAAGGCAGCCCACAATAACTAGCAAATAACGTAACACAAAGCAAGGGGTGTGGGGGAGGCACATGGGTGCAAAGAAGTGAAAGCTAAACTTTGGAAGGTTAGTGAACCCTATGAGCAGCTGAGTTCCAGCGTTCCTTCCAGAGGGGGATGGGACATGTGACTACAGAGTCATATAGTCTGGAACATGGCAGCCAAAAGTCATTCCCTGAGTTAAAGAAAATGACACTAGCAAACGCTGAGCGTGTATTCCTAGTTTCGCCAACGCTGAATCAGACATGTCTTATGATAGAAACAAGATCCAGGAGTGACCACCCTCGTGTTAAAGGCTGGGGAGTGACTGTGGAAAAACTACTCCACTTAGCGTCTAATTCCACACAGCCGGTGTGATTTGACCCCACCGAGTGTCATTTGGCTCTCCGTAGGGGCAGGTTGTGTTTAACTAGGTATTTGACTCAATTGGTTCCCCGACATGGTCTGAGCCAGCACTCACTACATGGCCTCTGGCAAGTCCCAAGAGACCTCTGCTGGAAGGTGAGCAGCCTGCCCCCAGAGGAAGTTCTGGAAATGAGATTGGCTCTCTGAGCAGATCAAAGTGCCCCACCCCCAACCATTCTAGCTTTGACTTCAGAGCCCTGCCTCTTCCTTCTCCAATAATAGTGCTGGATAAATTCTCCCACTGGAATGTGCCATCCATTGTCTTGGCTGCTCAGCTCTCCTTCCATCAGAAGAAAGTAATGTAGGAAGGTGATTTAGCTTCATAGCATTGGCTGTCGTCTCAAGGATTTGGCAACCAGGAACAAGGACTCATATAAGATTTTTTATTTTTTTTGCATCCTTCACTCAGTCAACCACTATCTAATTCAATACCCAAACAAAGCAATGTCCTACCACCTTGGTTTGCAAAGAGCCAGGACCTCACAGGCTGTGAGCACAAGCCTCTGGAGGCAGGCACATTACAATGGAAAACTTCAGTGGAACCAAGAGGCCCTGGGCTGGTTCATTCTTCCTTGCTTCCACTCACAGCTCCCTGCTGCTAGCCTTAGGGACCACTGGCCTCTGTCTAAGCTACCTGGAATGAAATGATATACAGAGTGATGGGATGAGATACACATTTAACTACCTGACTACGCAGGTGAGCACACAGGGAGAAACCTTTAATACCTGAGATAGGACTTCAGGACAGAGGGCAGAGGCTAACCTTTAGATGGGTGACTAACAGGGAAGAAAATCCTACCTGGATGTCTCTGAATTTATCCCAGTAATATCACTTAGATGAAAACAATAAGTGTTTCTCTTTTATTTTTGTTCACTTTTTTTTGTGGGTTTGTTGTTGCTTGTCTGTTTTCTTTGAGACAGGGTCTTTCCTATGTAGCATAAGCTGTCCTTCAATTAGTCATCCTCCTGCCTCAGCCCCCAGAGTGCAAGGATCATAGGGGCCATCCAGGAAATAGAAACAATCAAATACTTAGATGAGCAATTGGACATCTGTGTAAAAGGTTAATAGCAGTTACCTGAGTTTCCTTGTTGGATGAAGTTGTTCAAGGATGAATTAATGGCCATTCCTTTCTTTAGACGCCTTTTTACGTTTAGATTTTTCCACAGCACATATATTACTTTTACAATCAATAATAATGAAGAAGAAATTTGGTCCCCAAGTATTCTCAGGTTAACCTTAGATTATTAGTGTTTATGGAGCAATTTCTGTTTATAATTTAGAATGTGGCATTAAATAAGGCCAGACTTAAATCCATTCCTGGCCACTTGTTAGTGGTCTAATCTAGAATGACCCACTGAATTCCCCTCAAGTCTTAGCTTCTTTGTTGAAGAGGCCCTACAAGGCACCTCGTTTGTTGGGTTTCTGGGGATTAGATGAAATCAGACATTCTTAACACAATGCCTATGACACCGGAGGTCCTCTCTGGGTCTCATCAAGGTGACAGCAGTCCACCTAATTCTTCTGGTGAGGTGGGAATAGAGTCTGGTCAACTACAATTAAACCTTTCCTGGGCTGCTAACAAAGTACATAGCACCAGTTAGCGCTGTATTAGGGACAATTACTCAGGCTAAAACATCTGAAGACTATAAGAAGCCTGATCTCTAAGTATCTGTGGTATTTAGGGCCATGTTCAAAGGGTGCCACCAGGGTTGACATAACTTCCCCACCCCTTGCCCACCAGCAGCCTACACTAATGATCTTACCGATGATGACAAGGATGAAGAGGAGAGTGGCCACACCTCCTATTATGTAGAACATGATGCTGATGTGGTAGGCAAGCTTTTCCTGGTCTTTGATGTTGGGTACCAGAACAGGAGGGACCAAAAACCCAATTGCAATTCCAAGCTATAGAAGACAGACACATCAATGAGTTATCAGATGGCCAAGAGCTAAGAGACAAATTTAGAGCTCGCTATTAGGAAACATAATTTCTCAGGCTGGGGAGATGGCTCACTTGGTAAAGTGCCTGGCATGCAAGCATGAGGACCTGAGCCCACACACCTAGCACCTACATAAAAACTGGGTGTGGCTGCATGTGGCTGTCACCTCAGCATTGGGAGAACAGAGACAGACAGATCCCTGAAGCTCACTGGCTGGCCAGCCTAGCAGAATCAGTGAACCCCTGTTTCAAAAAACAAAGGTAGAGAACAATGGAGGAAGACAATATAAACTGTAGGCAGATTTTTCTTTGGGCCACCAGTTCACAAATAATACCACAGAGACTTATTATTAATTATGAAAGCTCAGCCTTAGCTTAGGCTTGTCCCACTAGCTCTTATAACTTAAATTAACCCATTTATTTTCATCTCCATTCCGTCGCGTGGTGGCTCATCTCTCCATACTGTCCATGCTGCTTCCTTTGTATCTGGCTGGCAACTCCGCCTTCTTCCCAGAGTTCTCTCTCTGCCCGGAAGTCCCCCTATACCTCCTACCCAGCTATTGGCCGTACAGCTTTTTATTACACCAATCACAAGACATTTTCACACAGTGTACAAATATGCCACAACAGTTGACCTCATGCCAACATGTACACATACCCACATGAACATGTACATATACTATACACATGCACATGCACATACACGGAAATTTAATTCCCAACATCCAGTCCTTCCTCACACACAAATCAGAATTACTTCCCCCATCAAGACTCTTTTGGTTGACAGTTTGACTAATACACTACACACTTCTGACCCCAAGACTATGGGGGAAAAAATCACATGGCAGGCTGGTTCTCTCTAGTGCAAACTAATGAATAATGGTTTCTATAGCCCCATCTCTGGGATCCAGTGATAGAATGTTGTTTTTTTTCTCTTGTGCTATTGAAATGATCAGTTTCACCAATCTGTTAGCCCAGTGCTAAGAGATCAGCCGAAAAGCTTCTGTGACCTTTAGCCACAGAACCTGCCTTTGGTAAAAGCTAGAAGCTGTTGGCCCATTTATAAGCATGAATGCCTCATTTCATTGTGTAATAACTTAGCAAAATCCAAAGTTTCTGTAACACGAGGTCATACACAACTGCAAAATGGTTACATACACACACACACCACACACACACACACACACACACACACACACACACACACACACACTTGTGTGCAAATGAAAATACCTCATGTCAATGTTGAAGTGCAAAAGTCCCAGGACTTAGCAGATAACAGAACCTGG
Source organism: Peromyscus nudipes (assembly GCA_902168325.1). Lineage (NCBI taxonomy): Eukaryota > Metazoa > Chordata > Mammalia > Rodentia > Cricetidae > Peromyscus > Peromyscus nudipes. The sequence continues at coordinate 27,510 of CABHPH010140331.1, forward strand.
GCGTTCCTGAAATCAGAAACACTGATTCAGCACTAACTGACACACAACTCCCAAAAGTCCTTCTGCATCCTTAATTGTTGGGAGCCAGGGCAGTCTGGGGCTTTCCCTGAGGCCTGGATGTATGGAGAAGGAATATAGTTTCTTGCTGAAACCAGGAACATGCTTGGTAAAGTCAGTAATGGTCTGGGGCCAGGACCTTGAGGAAGCTGCAGTTTCGGATCCTGGGAACTACTTTGCCCCAATTTGAAGGCCTGTGGTTATCAGTTCCAAGGCCGCTTAGTGCCCAGTCTGTGGTGCACTTGAGGTAGCCCATGTTCCCTTTGTGCAACATCACTTTAGCTCGCCGCTGAGTCCATTCCATTGTATGATAGCTTGACAGCATCTGATGGTTCTGTCCCATTTTGCCCTGAAAACAGTATGTAAGATGTTGTCTTCTCAATAAGCTTGCTTGGTTTGAGCCATCAACTCGTGAAAGATCTTCTGACCCTGATTTTCCTATCTTCATTTTTCTCATCCTTGGCCCTCCCCTTCAGGAGTCTGACAGTGAAGAACAGCCTGTAGGTCCAGGTCACATGATACCAAGGCAGAAACAGAGAGAGTTCATCAACTCGGGAAAGCTTCCTACTCCACAAGCACAGGACAGATGGACCAACAAGAGTCAGTCCTTGGATGCAAAGCCCATTTAGCTCTGCCGTACTGAAAGGAGCAGCAGACGGAGAAACAGTTGGCCCTTCCTCCTCACTGTCATGCCCTTCGGCTGCCAAGTGAGCTTCCACTCACTTCCTGCACTTCCTGATGTTTCCTCAGTCAATTATTGTCAATCAAATGCCCCCAGTGGTTCCTAGCTCTGGAGTATGCACAAGGCTGTGTGAAGGGATTGGATAACACAGCTGTTAAAAGCACTTGCTGTTCTGCTAGAGGACCCAAGTTCTGTTACCAGCACACACACTGGGGAACTCACAACCACTTGTAACTAGTGGTTGAATCTGATGCCCTCTTCTGGCCTCCATGAGCACCTGCATATACATGTCATACACACACACACACACACACACACAGAGAGGCATACATGCTAAACAAACAAATGTAAAAAACTTATGACAAACAAAAAAGCTAGAGAGGCATAACATAGGAAATGCAAGTCAAATCTGTCTGTGTGTTCTTCCTGTAACTTCAAAGAAGATATCACCATGCTTTGGTAATGCCAATGGTCAGGGATATTTCCGGGGCATAGTTAAATACATGTCTGTGCAGCCTGAGGTCTTTGAGTAGCAGGACATACTTTGTGTGACCCTGTCATTGTCCCCATGGCTCATGCATTAGAGGAGCAAAAATAAACCAGTAAGCCATCAGTGCTGGTATGTAGCTTAGTGGAAGTGTTTGCCTAATGTAAGCAAGGCCTTGGGTCCATCCTGAGCACTCTCTCCCACCAAATTCACACATCTGATTTATTGTGAAATGCAACATATGCTGTGTCATCTCTGAGGTCCACAGAATCTCTGTCCCATCACCATCCACATAATCTGGATCAGCAAATCCCTGTATGAGTCACGATTCAATCAGAACTGTAGCACGGTGTTGTTCCTCCCAATCCTGGCTGCTCATGGGATCAGAATATTGACCAGACCGTTAGAAGACTCTGGGTTTCCCTCAAAAAAAAAAAAAAAAGTCAGGCAATTTTGTACTCACACAATAATGAGGGTTTGGGTCCACATGGAACAGGGAACGACTGGTCCCCATCTGAGCATTTAGTTAAGGTCCTGGGAACTTCATCTTCCCGATACAAGCTGTTGGCAAGATGGACTCTGCCCTTCTCCATCAAGAGACAAGAACCTCAATAGTCTTACTGACCCAAGCTCATGTCTCCTTCAGCCACCCAGCTCCCAGGCATCCTGGGTTATTCCTAGATAGATAAACTCGAGCTAAGCCCTAGACCTGGGCACCAGTCGGCTCATTCCTTTCCCTAGACACAGTCTCTAGGATGAGCCAAACACATTCCTCTGAACTTCAGAGTTCCCAGGAACTAGCTCTCTATTGCCGACTGAAAAGTGTCCCTTCCCTGGGTCAATACCTCTCCCTGCAGGAAAGCCCTCTGGCTCTGAGGGCTGCCATCAAATCTGGTCTCCTGTGATGTCATCTGGGCCTGCTTTGCTCCTTGAGGGGCTCATGCCCCGCTGTGCAATTTTGCCATCAAAACCTTCGCCTCTCCTGCTTTCTACCTCGGCATACACCATACCTATCACACTGCACAGCGGTAGAGGAACATGCTCTGGGGCCAAAGATCTGAATCAACCTCAGCTCCACCAGTTACTTGATTTCCAATGTCTGTAGGTGAACTCACCCACAGTTCCCAGTTTTTTCCTCCTCACAAGAGAAGACCATCCCTGGCTCACTGGGGGTGGGCTCATCCCTGGCTCACTGGGGGTGGGCTCATCCCTGGCTCACTGGGGGTGGGCT
>CABHPH010140332.1:0-10392 GCA_902168325.1 Peromyscus nudipes
GACAGCTCATGTTCATTTCTTTAAATCAAAGCACAGATGTGGCTGGTTGATGAATAAGTTATTGCAGACAGACAGTGTGCTGCCTGGTTTTACGTCATCTCGACACAAGCTAGAGTCATCTGAGAGGAGACCTCAACTGAGAAATGTCTCCATGAACTCCAGCTGTAGGCAAGCCTTTAGGGCATTTTCTTATTGATTGATGTGGGAGGGCCCAGCTCACCGTGGGTGGTACCACCCCTGGGCTGATGGTTCTAGGTGTTATAAGAGGCTGAGCAAGCCATGAGGAGCAAGCCAGTAAGCAGCACTCCTCCACTGCATCAGCACCTCTCCAGGTTCCTGCCCTGTTTGAGTTTCTGCTTTGGCTTTCCTCAGTGGACTGTGACCCAGGATATGTGAGTGAATAGACCCTTTCTGTGGTGACATATTGTGTACCCTAATAAAGCTTGCCTGAGGATCAGACGACAGAGCCAGCCACTAGATTAGACATTGAGGTCAGGCAGTGGTGGCATACACCTTTAATCCTAGCACTCTTTGAGAGGCAGAGATCCATCTGGATCTCTGTGAGTTCAAGGCCACCCTGGACTACATGAGGTTGACTCAGTCTAGGAGAGAAATAGAGCCAGACAGTGGTGGCACACACCTTTAATCCCAGCACTTGAGATCTCATGCCTTTGTTTTGGAAGCACACATGTCTTTAATCCCAGGAAGTAATATGGCAGGGCAAAGAAAGGTGTATAAGGTGTGAGGAGATGGGAACTAAAGGCTCTTTTTGGCTGAGGCCTTTCAGGTGAGGACTCAGAAACTTTCAGTCTGAGGATTCGTGGAAACAGGATTGGCTGAGGAGTTGGTGAGGTTGGCTGTGGCTTACTCTGGTTCTCTGATCTTTTAGCTTTCACCCCAATATCTGGTACCGTTTTTTTTTTTCAATTATAAGACCATTTAAGATTTGAACAACATCTTTCCTCTCCAAGCTGCTTTTGGTCATGGTGTTTAACACGGCAATAGAAACCCTAAGGTAGACAGCCCCCACCACTGCAAGGGTTTCCCAGGTGTTAGCTAAAGATACCTAAGCAGAGGCTGGGAAGACGCCAAGCAAACATGAGGATCTGAGTTCAAATCTAGCACCATGTAAATTCTGGGCACTGTGATGCACATCTATAAACCCAGAACTGGGAGGCAATGGCACTAACAGAGACAAGAGGATTTCTGGAGCCTTCTAGATACCTTGCCTAGCCAAATTCATGAGCTCTAGGCTTAGTGAGGCACCTTGCCTCAAAAAGTAAAATGAATAGCGATGGAGAAGAAATCTAAATGTTCAGCTCTGCTCTCTGCATGCACACACACATGTGCACACAGACATATACAACACACATACTCTACACAGTGCAAACACATGAAGCCATCTAGATGTTGACAGGAGCAAATGGGGCAGAGAGTGTGCCTGGTCTCCTTCAGGTACTGGGGGCGGAGCTAAGACCTCGAACATGCTAGGCAATTGATTCATCACTGAGCTAGCTCTTTTCACTTTTTATTTTAAGACAAAGTCTCCTCAATTGCCCAGTCTGGCTTTGAACTTATTACACTCCTGCTTCAGCCTCCTGAGCAGCTGGGATGACTAAGCCTGATGTAAGGCTCAGCTGTGGCCCAAGTCTCTTTCTCCTTACAAGGACCTGGGTCCATCTTCCTCCTCATGGGTGCAAACTGGATGCAAGCATCAGGTGAGCCCAGTGATGGCCACCATGGAGCCTGACATTTCCTGAAAGTCTCACCGTGCTGTGATCCATTCATCTTTACATCCCCACCTGCTGACCTGGCTACCATCTAGTGGGTGCTGTCTTGAAGAGTCTGAAGTGGATGCTCTGTCTCCTGGTAGCTGGAAACTGAGACAGATCTGAGAGCCCTCCCCTTTTAAGAGGGGGTTTTATGTAGCTCAGGCTGACCTCAAACTCACTACATAGCCAAGGATGACCTCGAAATCCTGTTCCTCCTGCCTCCCAAGTGCTGGGATTGCAGGTGTGAGGCACCACACAGTGCTAGGGACAGAATCTGGGACTTGGTGCACGCTGGGCAAGTGCCCTGCCAATGGGGCCCTAGCCCCGGCTACAGTTCCATCCAGTTTTGCTGGGGTTTTTTGGTTGCCTAACTGCTGCAGCCACACAGACAACAAGAAGGCCACACCCAGATGCATCTTTTGATTAAGAATTAGAGCAAATGCCACCTGTCTGGAGAGGGTCATCCTCAACCAAGGTGTGCACTGCCTCCTGTATGGAAATCCATGGAAACACAATCCTCAATTTGCTGAAGGGGAGATGGGACAAACCAGCGCTTTTCTGGTCACTCTCCTTCACTTCAGGGACATCTGATCACAAGAAGCACGTGTGCTTCTTCAAGGGCAGATGCCTCACCTGCCGAACTGATTGAGATGCCAAAACATTGGATGGGATAGAGGCAGGCTTGGCCAAGCATCTGATTGTTCAGTCTACCTTAGGCTGAATGTCTGAGTGGTTGGGAACATCTCCAGAGCCAAACGGACCATATGCCTGCTTCCCTGAGAGACAGCTGGGTCAGGAGACAGAAAATTGTGAACCAGGAGGGCAGAGGAAGGAAGCTGTGCGCCAGCTGCCTTCCCGTCCCAGTGGCTACACCACAGATGCACAGGATAGCAGCCCGACTTTGGAGTTGTATTATTGTGGAGGGGACAGATGTGGAGTCAAGGTTGAAGTGGCATGTTCCTTCTGAAGCTGAGGGAGTATTAGCCTTACTAACCACCTCTGGTGAGCTGCTGGTGAGTTCTGGCCATCCTTGGCTTACAGATGTTATCCAGTTTCTGAGGTCACCTGGCTATAATGCAGTGTGTGTGTGTGTGTGTGTGTGTGTGTGTGTGTGTGTGTGTGTGTTCGCGCGCGCGCGTGTGCACGCTCTCCTCTTTGGGAGGCTCAGAAGCCCAGGATGAGCTCATCTTAGTTTAACTAGCCACATTTGTAGTGACCTTATTTCTAGTTAAGTGTGTGTTTGAAGGGACAGAAGGTTGGGGCTTTAACAAATCTTCTTTGGGAGTGGATCACAGTTCAATCCCAAGTGTCTTTTCACAGGCCTAAAAAGCCATGATAGTCTCAGCTGTGTCTCTGACATCACACACAGTGAGTGATGACCATGGCCACCATACTCAGAGGTGGGGTCGTCACCCCACAGGGCTGTGCTCTTGAGAGGTCTCCCTTCCAGGCTGGGGAACTCAGGGAATACCGTACCTTGTGGCTGGAGGAAGGATGCTGAAAGACCGAGCACTCATCCCCCAGGAGCTGGAATGAGGTTTCGGTTAGGAGGCCTGGCCCTGGCTCCAAGAGGCTAGCTCTGGGGAGTCAGCACCATGGAAGTCAGATAGATGCTGGCTCAAATCTCCCCCTGGAGGCTCTCAGAGAGAGGAGAGTCCCCACATGGCAGGAGCTTGTCTGCTGGGGCTCCCTGCCCTGATGGTATGGGGATGTCCTGATACTGAGGGAATTCTGTCCCCTGGTGTTGGGTGCCTGTCAGCCATGAAACCCCTTTTGGGGAACGGTAGAGGGGTGAAGGGGCGGAAGCCCAGGCTCAGGACTGTGAGAGGGTCCTTGAGTTTCCCTAAGACAAGGGACTCTTGGGCTTCAGCAATGGTTCCACCAAGTGACGCCTCTCCCAGCCTGTCAGCCAGTCATGGAGACTCCTTCCTGCCCACGATTTAGACAGGAGGAAAACACATCTCATTGCGGAGCAGGTGACTGGCCACATGTGGCTACCCTGCTGGCTCAGCCCAGATCTGAAGAAGCTGCATATTGAACACCAGGACTGAAGCTGTGGCTGAGTGCTTGCCTAGCATGCAGGAGGCCCTGGACTTTAGCCCCAGCACTGCAGAGACCTGCTTTGGTATTTTACGAATCCCAGCACTTGGGAGGTACAGGCAGGAAGAGTAGAAGTCCAAGGTCATCATCAGATGTCCATTGGCTCCATGCCAGCCTAGACTACACAAAACCCTATGTTGGGGTCAGCATAGACCAGGAACAGCTCCCACGATGTCCCTAAGCTCTGCTTGTCTGTTTTTGGGGGTGCAGTTCATGATTTCCTGTCACATGGTGCTCTTCCTCTCTGGCCACCTGGAAACCACTCTCCCACCTGCTGCTGGAGGTCCAGGTGAAAAGTTGCAGAACTGAGCAGGGGGAAGGCAGAAAGAAACTGATAGCTGGGGTACAGGTGTCCACAAGGTGAGAATGGCCGGGGATCTGGGTTGAGAGGCCAGGTCATTGAATGAGTCAGGTGTGCTCAGCAAACTCAGGAAGGGACTTCTGGAAATCCACTTGGTGGCTTTGGCCTTGGCCTGGTTTCTATCCTTAAAGCTGTGGTCTTCCTGAAGATACCTCAACAAAGAGCTTCAAGCTATCTCATTCCTTCTGAAGAGGAGCTGGTGTCTGGGCACAGAAGACCTGGACCAGCAAGTAATCTCACCATCAAGAGGAGGGTGGGAGAGGCCATGGAAGCTGACACAGCTTTTCATAGGAGGTTCCTGGAGACTAAGCACAGGGGTATGTGCAGGCGAGGCAAGTGCTCTATCACAGACCTACCTCTAGCCTTCCTTTTTACTTTCTATGTTCAGAACTGGGTTTCCCAGGCTACCCAGCTCACTCTGCTCTCCAGGTAATCTTTGAATCTGTGTGTGATGACAGCCGTGCACCACTGTGCCTGAAGCTGGACAATGTGTTAAAGTATTTCCTTTCTTGAGACAAGATCCTATATAACCCAGGCTAGCTTCAAACGTAATATCCCAAGGACATCCTGGGACTTATTTCTTCTGTCTCCATCTCCCAAGTGTTGTGATTGGTACCATACCCAGTTTCTGAGGTGTTAGGGCTTCGTGCATGTACATAAGCCATCTACCAACTGAGCTACATCCCCGGGTATAGACAAGTGTGCTTAAGAGTTAAATCACTGTTTTCCAAAACCATAGTTAGAGATTCCCACAGTATCAACAAACATACAAACCGGCAAACAAATAAATAAACCAGAGTATCTATTTACCTTACGTTAGCCAAGAATCTTGGGAGCACTGATGAACGACAACACCTAAGGTAAACTGTTGTCCTTCAGAACATCCATAGAGATGTGGGGAGCCGTCCTCGGGGAGGCTCAGCCAGGCATAGGGCACATCCCACCTGAAGCCATGGTGACATTCAGTGTACGCCTTGCTCTGGCCAGTGCAGCTCGCGGGCGTAAGCCCCTTTGCAGCTGCGAATCTCTGTGTCATGCTCCAAGCACTTGTTCAGGCCTGGCACCCCAGATCGCCATCCGATGAAGCTCTGGGTGGTCTTTGGGATTGGAGGTGATGGAAGGATCTGAAGTAGAATGCAAGGGGTTAGTCATGGGAAGACTCCTTCCTGCCCACAGTGCTGATAGGAGGAAGACACGCATTTCGCTGTGGAGCAAATGACCACATGTGCCACAGGGGTGTCTACAGGTGCCCAGGATGCCTAGGATGCAGAAGACAGAAAAACCAATGTTAAGCAGTGTGTGCTGAAGTGTGTGTGTGTGTGAAGGCTAGAGTTTGGCTTTTGGGTGTTCATTAAGGTTCCTGTTTCTTTGGTAGCATTCTGACCAAAAGCAACCTGGGGAAGAAATGGTTTGTATGACTTATACTTCCACATCACAGCTCATCAATAAAGGCATTCACCGCAGCATGCTGAGGTAGAAACCATGGAGGAAAGTTGCTTGTTGGCTCATTCCCTAGCTCACTCACAGGGTCATATTTATAGGGCTTTGTTATAAAGCCCAGGTCCACTTACTGCCTGGGGATGGTGCCACCAACAGTGGGCTTGGACCTCTAATCAATTCACAATCAAGAAACCCCCATACACATGTCCATAGGCTAATCTGATCTAGGCTTTCCTCTCAGATGACTGCAGACTGTGTCAAGTGGACAAAGCTAATGAAGACACATGTCTTAGGATTTCTATTCCCAAACACCTGATCAAAAACAAGTTGGGAGGAGGGTTATAAGGGTTTATTTCATCTTACAGCGTACAGTCCGTCATCCAGGGAAGTCAGGGCAGAACAGGGCAGGAACATGGAGGAGCTGAAGCAGAGGCCATGGAGGAGGATGCTTACTGGCTTGCTGCTCATGGCTTGCTCAGCCTGTTTCCTTATAGAACCCAGGACCACAGGTAGCACCACCACCCACGATGGCTGAGCCCTCCTACATCAATCAGTAATTTAGAAAATACATTGCGGACGTGCCCACTTGCAAATCGTATGGAGGCATTTTCTTAATTGGTAGTCCCCTTTCCCAAATGACCTTAGCATGTGTCAAGATGCTATAAAACTAGTCTGACTTACATGTGTCTTCCTCAATGGCTCCCTAGATTGTCTCACTGGTTCAGACAGACTGGCTGCTCACTGAGTCCCGGAGATTTGAACGGGAACAGCCTGCCACGGAGAAGCCCTCCTAGCGGCTCTGGTGACCCTTTGGAGCAGCGCCTCCCCACCGCATCCCTGATTTTCCGGTTGAGGATCCCTTTCTTGCTTGTTCACCCAGCACCCAGAAATGGCTGAGAGTCACCACCCTCTGACAAATGCTGGTTCCTGTTCCCCAGTCCTTCAAGCACACTGTCCCACAGAACCCCAGTCCCCAAGGTGTTTCAGTAACCTTGAGATACAGTGACCAGGGAGGAAATGGACACACACATTCCAGGCCACTTGTCCAAGACAATGCAGGAGCTGAACAGTCACATGGGACTCAGGCTCAGATCTCACTGTAACTCTTGAGCCTCACTGCTTTCCTGCTTCCATAGTGTGTGTGTATGTGTGTATATATGTGTGTTTGTGCTTGTATGTACATGTGTGTGTTTATATGTTCGTGTTTAGAAAGCCGTGTGTGTGTTGATATGTGTGTTTGTGTTTGTGTGTGCAGTGTGTGTGTGCATGACTCACTTGTGCATGCAGGTGTCTTACTAGTGAGGTTCCCAGCCTGGTTTCAGGGCTCTTGTGGCTCCCAGAGTGGCCATGTCCTCACCTCTGCTGGCTGGACGGACCACAGTTTGCAGTAGGACTTACTTTTTTCTTAGAAAATAGTATAAGAGCAGCCTGACGAACCTTGATGTATTTGTCCATGGGGCTCACTGGCCGGACACGGAAGTGGCTGGGCAGCTCGATCTTGGGCTTTGGGGTATGTGGTTCTTCTTCACCTTCCAGCAGCTGGAACAGAACCCCCGAGACAGGGACCTCAGGCCGAGCCCCCAGGCACTGGTGGGGCTCCCAGCAGAGGCGCTGCTGATCCCAGCACAGGCAGAATGGTCAAAGTAGAATCTGAGCTGCCAAGTTAGTCCTGAGTGGCGCTTGCTGAGGCCCTTCGACTAGGAACTAATATCCCCATCATGGGACCAGAGAAGACATCCCTGATTATGAACTCAAAGTAAAAGAATGCCTGTGCTGGTTCCAAGACCAAGCTTTCCAACCAGAAACGAATGCCCCACACCCTGGGAGATTTTAAAGCCATTTAAAACTCCCTGGAAACCCAATTTAATTACACACGAGGAATATTAATATCGAATCACTTTTGAACAGTACATTATTAAGGTCCCTACTTTATGCATTGAATTTCAAACTGTATAACTGTCTAAGAATTTTAAAAACCTCATTACAAATGGCATAATTTCAAAGCTGTGCAGTGGGTGGGCTGTGGGAGGGGCTTCCGATGCCTTGAGTTAGAGTATTTTGAACAATGCATTTCTGGTCACTGTGTCCCTGCAGAAGAGGAGGACCTGCCTAGAGTCAGTTCTGAGGTAGCTATGTCACAAACAGGCCACCCTCAGAAGCCCCGTGGGCATTATGACGGTCTACATAGTGGTTTTTTTGTTTGTTTGTTTGTTTTTTTATAAATGGGACCCACTCCCTCTAGAAGCAGGTTTCACGGGGATGCTGGGAACTCCCCTGAGCTTACGGTGGCTGTCTCTGTGATCAGCACTGTGTCTCTGCCCACGTCACCATAACTCCCTCTTTTTGCGATGCTTGTCCTCTCTCCCTCTGTCTAGACCCTTGCAGATGTCTGAGTGTTTGACCCACACTTTGGGGGGCACCTGGGAGGGCAGACACGGTCTCAGTCATTCCTTACAGGTCCCCTTGTCTCCAGGCCTGCGGAGGGGTCCACATACCTTTGTCCCATCTACACTTCACAGAAGAGGGGTGGTCAGGTGGCCTCAGGTGAGGCTGAGGCCCGCTGACTCCTCATCTCTGTGATGCCTTTGCTAGTCTTGTGCCCGACCATCATCCTTTGAACTCACTGGTCTTTTTATTAAAAACGGGCATGCAGCGGCAGCCCCATGCGCCTGGCTACCGTGCAAACCACAGAGCTGGTTTAGAGGAAGTGCCTGGCACACGTTTTGCACCTTGAGAGTGCTCTACAACCCCTCAAAGGAAGGTACCTCTGGATTCAGAGGAGCAGAAAAAGTTAATTAAATGTGTGTGTGTGTTGCATATGAGAGTGTGCATGTGTGTTCCTGTGCCTGCACATGCGGATGACAGAAGAAGACATCAGGTGTCCTGTTTCATGGCTCTTACCCATAAAGCCATCTCCTCAGCCCACCTCTTTCAATTCATTCTTGCTGATTGTCAGGTGGTAGCCATTTATTTCCTGACATGACTGGGTACAGCCTGGAGACAGGTGGCAAAGGGGGCTCCTGAGAAACTTTTCAATCACCTTCTCCATGGAGGTCATCAAATATCCCCACTTCATCGGCCATTCTTCCTGGGCTTTATATTCAGCCTTCAGACGGTATCTCCTGAGAAAAAGAAACACTAGTTGGGAGGTGACACTCTCAGAAAGGCCTCGTGAGAACCTCCAAATGTGTGGGGAACTGCTTGCCTCTGTGTCCTGCACACTGGCTGGTCTGCAGGGGGTGTGAGTGGGGATGGAGCAGGAGAGAATTCAGTGCCTAGGCTGAGCCTCCCTTAACTTATGTTGAGACCTTGGCAGGAGAGGAGGTGGTGGTGGTGGGAAGAGATGAAGCAGGGGGCATGGTATGGGGGTCAGGTGGGACTGGGGCTGGCTACTAGAGGGGCACGTGAGTACTAGCCCTCTTATTCTGGAGGCTCTACCTGTGCTTAGGGGAAGAGTGACAAGCGGCAGAAACACCCATGGAATGAGATAGTTTAAAAAGACACTTACCCCTGGGTTCCTGCAAGTAGAGACTCAGCAAGCGTGAACTTGACTGCTAGACCTTCCTTAAATGTTGTCCCCAGGTGCTCCAGCCCCACCCACCCCAATCTAGCCCCATTCTTGTTCATTCCACATTAAACAGTTTCTAGATGTCCACCTGTGAGCTGAGCTGAGGGGCAGTTGGTGAGGCGATGTGTTAGGTTCTGCAAACATGGAGTTCACCTTGATCCTTCGGGTTCCTTCTATTTGGGAACCAGAATCTGCACCCCTCCCTCCTCCCTGATCTCTGCAGGTTTGGGGGTCTGGCCAAGCTATATACTCTGGGCCTGAGCTTGGAAGACAAAGTCTATTTCTTTTTATTTTTCTTTTCTTGTGTGTGCGTGCTTGGTGTACAGGTGTGTGTAAAGGTCAGAGGTTAACCTTGGGTGTCGTCTCAGTCAGGGTTTCTGTTTCAAATTGGGAAGGAAAGGGTTTATTTGGCTTACGCTTCTGTATCATCAAACAAGGTCAGGAAAGAAACTCAAACAGGGCAGGAACTGGAGGCAGGAGCTGATGAAAGGCAATGGAAGAGTGTTGCTTACTGGCTTGCTTCTCTTGGCTTGCTTCTCCTGGCTTGCTTAGTCTGCTTTCTTGTAGAACCCAGGACCACCAGCCCTGCAATGGGACCACCTGCAGTGGGCTGGGCCCCTCCCCCATCAATCACTAATCGAGAAAACGCCCTACAGGCCTGCCTACAGCCTGATCTTATGAAGGCATTTTCTCAGTTGAGGCTCCCTCTTCACAAATGACTCTAGTTTGTGTCAAACTGACACAAAACTATCCAGCACAATTGTCATTCTTAGGGGCCCTCCACTCTGTCTTGGAGATGGGATTTCTCAGTAGGACCTGGGGCTCAGGCTATGCTGGTTGACCAGAAAGTTCCAGGGACCTTCCTGTCTCTTCCTCCTCCACCCTGGAATTATAAGTGTTCACTATACACCTGGCTTTTTACATGGGCTCTGGAGGTCACACTCGGGTCTTCACCCTGTGTGCAAACACTTTCCAGGATAAGCCCTCTCCCAAGCCCAGAGTTTGTCTGTTTTCATGTATGCCTGCATACATTTAGTGTTTGAGTGTGTGCATGTATGTACATTCAGTGTTTGAGTGTGTGCATGTATGAACATTTAGTGTTTGAGTGTGTGCATGTATGAACATTTAGTGTTTGAGTGTGTGCATGTATG
>CABHPH010140332.1:17337-32212 GCA_902168325.1 Peromyscus nudipes
CCGTGGTGGAGAGGTTGTGGTACAGACAGTGTGCCGTGGTGGAGAGGTTGTGTTCCAGTGTGCCATGGTGGAGAGGTTGCGGTGGCGGGGATGGGAGGCAGCTGATCGTCCCGTGTCCACAATCAGAGAGGGTGAGTACCGGTGCTTGGCTCTTTGTCTCCTTTTCCTCTTTTTTATAGATTCATTTATTTGTGGTGAGTGTGCATGTGTGTGTGTGTGTGTATGTGTGTGCGTTTGTGTGCATGTGTGTTTACGTGTGTGTGTGTGTGTGTGCATGTGTGTTTGTGTGGGGGTGTTGTAGGTGTGGGTGTGGATGTGCACGGGCATGCAAAAGACAGAAGGCAGTTTGCAGGAGTTGAGTCTCTTCCTTTTACTGTGTGAGTCCTGGGGATCAGACTTAGGTTGCCAGGCGTGGCAGCCAAGTTGCCCTTCCAGCTGAGCCTCCTCATCTGGCACTCCAGTTTCCTCTTGTTCATCCCAGAAGTCCGGCCCGTGGGAAGGTGCCATCCACATCCGACTGGGTCTTCCTACCTCAGTTAACCCATCCAGGAACGCCCTCACAGACAAGCCCTGCGATTGGTCTCCTAGATGAGTCTAGATTTTTGTCTAACTGATGAAATCAGCCATCACGGAGGGGAGTGCAATGATGACTCTTCATCCCAGGACTAGTCTCAAGGGTGGGCTGTGAAGTCCAGGGAAAGGTGCTGTTCACAGAGGGTTAGACACGTCTGAAGGGAAACGGGATCACGTGGCACCTCCATTCTATCCCACAGTGCCATTCTTTGTCATGTATTTAGTGACAGAGGGAGCCTCATGGCCATTCTTCACACCTTTCTCAATAAACGTTACTGAGCCTCATATGTGCAGGGCCTCTGGCACCTCACAGTGCCCAGAATGACCCTGTTCCAGCCTGCTAGAAACTTCCAGCCTGGAAACACAGCACAGTCACAGAGTTTCATATGGGATTAATGTCACACAAACTCAAGTGGCAATATGATTGTTTGCAAGTTCTCCTACTGGTTGCTCAGGGAGGCTATTTCCAAAAACAACAAGAAGGAATATCGCTAGATCTAGGCTCAGCAGGCCTTGCAAGTTGGATGGTTTGTTTGTTCATTTTTCATTGCTATAACAAAATCCCTGAAGCTGTTAAGAAAAATGGTTCATTTGGCTAATAGTTCCTGAACTTCCAGAGCATAACGCTGGCTTCCGCTCAGCCCCAGGGAAGTCATCAAGGAATATGACATCACAGTGGTGGGCGTGTAACATATGAAACTGGACAGCAGAGAGAAGAAGAGCCCGTCTTATTTTCATGGCCACCGTCTCAAGGGAGAACTGACCTGTACTCTGTAAGAACTACACTAGTCCCCTCCAAGGGGGACGCTCGTCAACGGTCCAGCCACCTTCTCTCAGGCACTGAATTAGCTAGTTTTCCTGTGCTGTGACAAAAAGCAACTTGAGGAGGAAGGATTTCTTCAGGTTTACAGATCAGGAAACTATTTCATCCTGGTGGGTGTCTTAGTCACTGTTCTATTACTGTTGAGAGGCACCATCACCAAGGTAGCTCTTATAAAACAAAGCTTTTAACTGGAGACTCGTTTACAGTTTCAGAGGGTTAGTCCATGATCTTCACGGTGGAAAGCATGGCAGCATGCGTGGTGCTGGAGCAGTGGCTGAGAGATTTACATCCTGATCCACAAGGAGCCGGCAGAGAGACAGAGAGGGTGGGGAGACTGGGCCTGGCATGAGCTTTTGCCATGCTCATGCCCACCCTAGTGCCTCAGGAAGGCCACCTTCCCAACCCTTCCCTAAACAGCTCACCAACTTAAGGACTAAACATTTGATTGTCTGAGCCTATAAGGGCCCATCTCATTCAAGTCACCACAGTGAGCAACATTGGCTGCAGGAGGGGAAGACATGTGGCAGGGTCAGGAAGCTGACTGGTCACATGGCATCCTTGGGAAGTAAAGAAGAGAGACGGCTTTGAAGCCTCAAATCCTCCAGTGACATTCTTTTTCCAGCAAGGCTCTGCTCCTGAAAGTTCCAGAACCTTCCCAAACAGCACCACCAGCCGGGGATCAAGTGTTCAACACATGAGCCTTGGGGGACGTTTTTCATATAAAGCACAGATCAGCTAGAATTCGCAGTGTGCAGGACGCTCTGAATGGAACATCCTGTCCTGGGAGAGGTGCCTTCAAACCCAGGAAGGAAGCATCTCAGACACCTCAGCAAGGGATGCAGCTTTTGTGAGCTGCGCATGCTGGGGTGGATTTTCCACTGACACATCTGCCCCTGAGTTAGCTGTGATTTGTAATTAATCCACACCATGCCACTCTGAGCACTCCCAATCCTATTGTGTTCCTAAAAGTCACCCCTCACTCATACTCCTGTAAGTGGCCACAGTATACTCACGGCTTTGCCAAGTTAGACCTTGGTGGAATACTCCTTTGGTCTGTCCTTGGTGTCCTATCTGGAGTGAGGACACACTTGTTCATGCCTCCTCAGGAAAAGACACACTATTGAAGCTTAAATGCTTTAGGAAACATTGAAGCTGTGTGTGGAGAAAGAAAGAGCGGGAGACAGAGAGGAGGACAGCAACTTGATGGGTCTTGGGGTGTCTGCGGCCTCCTGATCCTAGGGAGTTTGGGTTTGCAGATATCAGGTGTCCAACGGAGTCTCTGACCCAATGAATGTCTTTCTCTACCTCTGGAAGGCCCTGTGGGTAACTGGGCACCTTAAGTTCCGTTTTGCCCACTGGTCACTAGTTTGCCTGGTCCTGGTTCCCAGTGGCCCATCTCACGTGCAGACTACTTGCTGTATTGCTACTTGACACCAAGGCTTGGTTAGATTCCAAGGAAGCCTCACAGAGAAGGCACATTCCCTAGCTCACCTCCTGGCTGGCAGCTATGGAAGCTGCCGGACTCTGGGCATACCCTTATGGCTCCCCTCCCCTCCAGGGAGCACCTGGAGCCATCCTTGGGCTCTTCCTTTTAACAGCCTCTTTCCCATGCTGTAATGAAGTAGGTCCTTCCGCTCTGGTGCTTCTTTCCCATGGTGCCTCCCCCCCCCACACACCGGGAAGTTTGAACAGTCAATCTTACCCAACATGGAATCGTTAGTCCTGGCCAAGATGGCTCTTGGTTAGCATTTAATACAGATTTGATAAATGAGCTAGAGCATCAATGAAGGAGAGAAGGGTGCTGGGTGTGCCAGGCCACTGTTTCTGCTACGTGCAAGTGCCAGTGTGCTCCAAAGAACCAGCCTGTGATGGGTATCCTGAGCGTGCTGAAACCAGCTACGAAAATCCGAGCGTTGAGCTGTAGCCCAGTGAGTAGAGTGTTTGCTGGCACACACAGAACCCTGGTCTAGCCCCAGTACTACATAAGCTGGATATGGTGGTGCATGCCTCTAATCCCAGCACTCTGGAGGTGGAGTAGGAGGATCAGAAGTTCAAGGCCATCCTTTGCTACATAAGGCCAGCCTGGGGATAGGTATCTCAACAACAGCAACACAAACATCATCCCAGAAGTCCAACCAAGTTGGTGCAAAGCAAGGCTCTGCAGGATGTCTCTGTCTTTCTCTTTTGGGAGACCTGGATGGGCCCTCACCTCCCTCACCCCCCAACTCAGCTGCAGACTAGAGACAGGATTAGTAATATCCAACTTTAAATCCCTCGGCTCCTGCTGGCTCAAGTCAAGCTCTGAGTGCTACTTTGAAGTCTTTTTCTTCAGAGGTGGGCAGGCTGTACCCAGAACAAGTTTCACATGAGAAAGAGTACCCCCTCCCGCTGCTTCCGCCTGTGACAGGCAGGGGGTCTTAAGACATTTTAACGCCTTTCATATTCCTCGCTCCAAATACATTATTTCAGTACAATAGTTTCTTTGCGGGAGAATTGCTTAAATGATTCAAAATGGATTTAAAAATATATTTTAAGTTTTAATTTTATGCACAGAACATTAATGAGCAGAGCGCCTGGGAGACTGCCTGTCAGTTTAACATATCTGCAGAATCCTCAGCGCAGGTGTTACTCCATCTAAATCCTTTTAGAGGGAAGAAACTAGTAATTACTTTTTTTCTTAGGGGATGTCAGAAAATATATTATTTTGAAATTATATTTTGATCCCAGAGTTCTATGCAAAATATTGTGAGGGGCTGGCTATGCCGACACTTGGACATGAAACATTTTTTAAAGTCCCAAGAGGAAAAGCAGCCAGAGTCCTTCGTTTGCTTCATGCCCCTCTCTCCCCAGAAACCTCGTGAGCTACTAACAATGAAAGGAACAAAATTGGGAACTTAACTCCGCTGTGCGTGACCACAGACCCCCAAAATGCAGTGGAGAGTTAGATACAAACACCAGCAAATGGGAGAAATTAAACACCCATCACTTGTGTAGACAGATAAAAGTTCTAGAATAATTAAATAGTACAATACAGTAGACATATAGTCTTTCTCCCCAAAAGGAGTCACTGTGTGTGAATGTGTGTGAGTGTGAGTGAGTGTGAGTGTGTATGAGTGTGTATCTGTGAGTGTGAGTGTGTGTGTGTGCAAGTCTGTAGGCTCATGTTCTATGTGCCTGCATGTGGAGGCCAGATGAAGAGGCCACATTTCTTACTTCCTCAGTCTCTGCCCTGTTCCCTTACTGAACCAGCTCACTAGGTTTCTCTAGACCAGCTGGCCAACAAGTCTAGAGATCTGGCGTGTGTGATCACAACTGCCTTTTACATGGACTTGGGGGGCTGGGGTCCAAACTTGGGTCCTCCAGCTTGCTCAGCAAGTGTACTGAGCTGTCTCCCCAGTCCTGAGAAATGATCTTTTCCCCTGGTTTTATGAAAACCTACCTGAGATATTTTTGTCTTTGAGGATCGCACAGATGAACACTGTGTTTTGATCATATCTACCTCCGATCCCCCCAGATCCCTCTGGGGAGTTATTTCTGAAGCTGATGAAGTTCTTGGGCATTCCTTCTTCCCATGCTAGAGGGGTAATTTTAGTTTTGAGATACAGCACCAGGAAGCAGGAGGGGCCAACTGACTTCTTTTGCGTCTATTATGCTCTTCTGAAAACCTGTTATTCACACTCTACCCACCCTGTGGGGTCATTACTGACTTAGACCATTTTATTATTATTATTATTATTATTATTATTATTATTTTATTTTAAACCCTTTAAAACATACTTATTTCAAAGGAAGGGTAAAGCCATTGCCATGTTGGGATAACAGAGGCTGCCAGCTGGATGTGACCAGATTCCGGTCCCTGTACCGGCTTCTTATATTCAGAGAGGGGGTTTTTACACTTGGTTTCTCGCCAGAAGGCTGAGAAACGGAGTATAAATCTAGGGCTTCCTGAATACCAGACAGGGGTTCCACCAAGGAACCAAGGAACTGCATCACCAGCTCTGGGGTGAGGCCTTTGATGGGCTAAGCCCCATGGAGACCAGTCTCTGCTGGAGATGGTGGAAAGGAACTCTCTGCTCACGTACTCCTGAGATTTTCTTTCATTTTGTGGTGAATCCAGGGCTTTGTGCATGCTAGACAAGCCTGCCACCACCGAGCCACATCCCCAACCCCTTGTTAGCTTGCTTGTTTTTGAGGTCGTATTTAGGTATGTATGTGGTGCAGGCTGGCTTCCGAGTGAGTGCCACGATTATGGATGTGTGCATCATACTTTGTACGACTTTTGGTGCACATCTCCTGAACCATCTTATGGCCACCCACCTCTGTCATCCAAAAGCTGTCAGTGTGATGTCACTGCGGTGGAGAAGGCAACCTTCAGTCTTCTTCTTGCTCGATGACCACACCCTCAGAGGAGCGCTCAGATCCAAGCAAGCATGCCTGCTCCTGCTGCCAACTGCACAGATTCCCAGTTCTGATTTAATTATGTGGATTTGTCAGTGAAGTGTTCGGTGATGGGTTGAAACTTTTAGAGAAATTTGGTTGTGGCCAATGACAATTAAATACCCCTTCCTTCCTTCCTTCCTTCCTTCCTTCCTTCCTTCCTTCCTTCCTTCCTTCCTTCTTTCCTTCCTTCCTGCTTTCCTCCCTCCCTTTCTCCTTTCATCCTTCCTTTATCCCAAGCTCCTCCATTCTTTTCCACTATCTTTCTTTTTGGGTAAAGGAAGGGATTAATGACCCAATGAAGTGCAGGCAGGTCCAGATGCAGAATGGAGGATCTGGGACCCAAACATCAAAAATGTCTTCTGTACTTGCATCTCAGGACTTTCCTTCCAGACAATGAAAAGTTTGCTCCATTGGCAAGTCACTGCAGAAGGTGGGGTGGGGGCAGTTTGGGTAAGGCTGGGAAATTGGCATAAATCGACGTAACCACGACAGATGCACCTGGGTGCTGCTCAGAGGTGACCTCAAGTGAGCCTGGTACATTTCAGACACGGGCACCTGGGAAGATGAGCACTGGGTGAATTGGGACTGAGAACACGGAACTCCTGGAACTCCTAAGTGATACTAATGCGGAATTGATTGAAGTTTGAACGGGTGTCTCTTGCTTTTGGTGTTAATGGTGCATTCCAATGAATTGTCTCTCCAAGAATGCCAGAGGGAAGTGACAGTGTTTCAAAGTCCCGATTATTTTTTATTTTTATTTAATTTTTTTGTGGTGTGTGTGTGTGTGTGTGTGTGTGTGTGTGTGCGCGCGCGCGTATGTGCAAACCCTCCCCCCACATGTGGCAGCAAGAAGAGGGTACCAGGTATCCATCTGCATCATTCTCTGCCTTATTCCCTTGAGACAGAGTCTCTCACTGAACCTGGAGTGATGGGTGTGCACTCAGTACAACTTTTATGAGGATGCTGGGGGTTTGAACTCCAGTCCTCACGCTTGTACAACAAAACCTTTTGTCCAGATCTTCAGCCCCTAAAGTCCTTATTCTTTGTGGCATTTTCTAGCCTCTGCAGTGGCCTGTCTGGCTGTGTGTGTGTGTGTGTGTGTGTGTGTGTGTGTGTATTCATGAGCATATATGTGTCCCATCATGTACCCGAGGGCCATGTATCCCACACCTGCTTTCCTGTGCCCCTTTCAGACCTCTCCTTCAGATATGCCCCCAGATTCCTGCTACTAACCCCGTCCATCCCCGCCTAGTACTCCCCACCCCATATCTAGGCAAGGAGCCTAGACTTCTGCTACCAACTCCACACAGCCCAGTCAGCGCCATCCATGTGTGGAGGACACAGGTCAGTGTTGAGTATTTTTCCTCAACAGCTTTCCACTTTATTTTTTAAAATATTGTGTGTGTGTGTGTGTGTGTGTGTGTGTGTGTGTGTGCAACATGCATGCAGGAGCCTGTGGAGGTCAGAAGAGGTGTAGAATTCCCTGGAACTGGAGTTACAGGTGGTTTTGAACCACTCAAAGTAGGTGCTGGGACCCGAGCCAGGTTATCTGCAAGATCAACAAGTGCTGATAACCATTTGTCCAGGCTCCCCACACTGTTTGTTGAATGTGTCACTGAACCTGGACTCAATGATTCGGCCAGCCTGGGTTGCCAGCAAGCTTCCAGGATCTGCCTGTCTCTGCTTTCGCAGTGCTGTGGTTATAGGCGTGCACTACTGTGCAGTGCTGTGGTTACAGGCGTGCACTACTGTGCAGTGCTGTGGTTACAGGCGTGCACTACTGTGCAGTGCTGTGGTTACAGGCGTGCACTACTGTGCAGTGCTGTGGTTACAGGCGTGCACTACTGCACAGTGCTGTGGTTACAGGCGTGCACTACTGTGCAGTGCTGTGGTTACAGGCGTGCACTACTGCGCAGTGCTGTGGTTACAGGCGTGCACTGCACAGTGCTGTGGTTACAGGCGTGCACTACTGTGCAGTGCTGTGGTTACAGGCGTGCACTACTGTGTCTGACCTCTTGTGTGGATGCAGGGGTTCAAATTCAAGTCCTTTATACTTTTGTGGTAAGCACTTCAGCTGCTGAGCTGTCTCCCCAGCCCTTGGGTGTGCTCTAACCCCTTTTAGTCACTGTCCGAGGACAGGCACCCAGCTTGTCCTGGGGCACTTAACTCACCATCTGGCAAACAGCAAAACTCAAGAAGCTGTTGAGGTTCATCCCCAAGGCATCAATGTACAGAGCAATCTGAGGGTCTCATCTGGTATTTAGAGATGGTAGCAGTGGTACCCCCTGTGGGTCTCCCCAGGAGAGTTCAGCTTTGAAGATTCCCCACATTGTCAGCAGCAAGAGCCTGAACTAAGGTGACTCAGCTCAGGCAAAGGAGGGAAGGATGTACTGTAGTTTGTTGCAAAGGAATTCAGGGGCTGCAAATAGAACTCCCCAAAGGGACAAAATCCATCTGAAAGACCAACCCTTTCTCATGCAAGCCTCCCCAAGAAGCCTGCTTCAAAGCCCTGGGCTAAAAGCTCTGTCAGACTCTGAATGTAGAGACGGGCCAGTGGGGAGGAGAAAGGAGGAAAATAGCCAGACAGCTAGGATGTCTGTCCATAACTGCACTCAGGAAGCCCGGATGGGAAGGGCTGATTCATACTGCAAAGTCCGTGAAGAAGTTTGAGAAGCTACTTTGAAATAGCTTCAGGACTTAAAACTTTGGTTTAAAAAGTAATAATGATATTTATTTGTTTTATAAAGGTGGTACTGAATAGCTCTGTTTTCAAACATACTTAGAGTTAAAAAAAAAAAGTCAGAAAGACAGAAAAGAAGAAAGAAAGAGAGGGAGGTGTGATATTTTGATTGTTTCTGACAAATAAAGCTTGCTTGGAGTCAGAGGACAGCGCTACCCAGTAGCTGACCTAAATTGACCATAGAGATTTGGAGGACTGTAGACAGGAGACAGGAAGTGGTAAGGTGACATGGAGAGAGGATCTCAGCCCTTTCGGATAGAGGAATGGTAGACGTAGGAGATGACTGTTCCCTGCTTCTCTGATCTCTCGGGTTCTTACCCTGATATCTGACTCCTGGTTTTTTATTGATAAAGATTAGTTAGATTAACCCTACATATGACATTCTGATGTGGGGCCAGAATTTCTGCTAAAACCTGACAAAAGCTTAAAAAGGGATTCTAGACACACAAGTCAAGCATGGCTTCGTGGTATCTGCAGTTTCTCAGGTGGGCTCTGTTCACTGGCAGCAAATAGAAGCGCAGCTGCTTTAAGAGACAGCTTCCTGGCTTGGTGCTAGTGGCAAAAACGTGTGGTTCTTTTAAGTGGCCTCACTACAAAAAACCTATATGATGTATATGAGCAGTGGGCAGCATGCTACTCAGTGGCAGAGTGGTCCCAGAAACTTTCCAGAGTTGGAGTGGTAAACAAGGCTCCCAGAGCTGGTGTTAAACGTGTCTCTGCCATGAGACTAGACTCTCAGGGAACAGAGGGGGAGGAGCCAGCACCAGCAGGCCATGATCTAAGTTACACAGCATTTTTTTTTTTGCTCATACAGACAAAAAAAGTTGCAGTTACACAGTAAGGACAGAGTCAGACTAAAAGAGCTTCTAAATGGGTCACAGTGTGTTTAAAAAATATGCATAGGCTTGGGAGAGAGAAGAAAAAGAATATATAGTCTTAGATTAAAAAATAGTTTTAAAATAATAAAGTCTTTAAAAAAGAAATAGAGTAATAAAAATAATAAGCCACATAAAGATGGAAAATACACAGAGAGTCTGGATCCTGTATGTTATTGTATTGTCTTTGAATTTTTTAGCTGATAAGAGACATTGGGTTATGAAAACTGCTGGATTAAACCAACCTATATATTTTAAAAACATCCTGACTTCAAAATTTAAGAGAAAAGATATGTTACTTTGGGGGAGAGGTTATGCTTTTGTTTCCACAGGAAATGAGAGGCTATGGATTCATTCTGGGTTAAGGAAAATCAGGTTTGACTGAGGAAGATCCCCTGAAAATCCTGGCTACAAACATAAAAAAATAAACCTAAAAGAACTGCAAGACATGTGATGTATATTTTACCTGCTCAAACACATAACAAAAAATCATCTTTAACTGGCTTGCATACAGTGTACAATCTATACCTGTACTAATACAGATATGTATGTTACCTTTAATAGTTTATGTATTTTCAGAGTAAGGGGACCAAACACCAATGAAAACCACCCCAGGTGATCCAGCATCCAGAACAGCTTCCAGGCTGCTGACTGAGATGATCCAGCCTCACCGAATACTACAGCCAAGACTTAACAATTATCCTGATTTTTTCAAGGTTCCCTCAAAGATTACCAGTGTCCCCAGTCAACAGGAAATAGTCTAGAAAACTATGCTCACATTCCCAAAAAATGGGTTATGAATATCTATTAACATTTAAGGGGGGGTTAGTTACAAGTTATATATTGGTAATGGTCAGGAAAAAATATGAAAAAGGAGATTAGGTTCGGGAATCTCATTCTAAAAAGAAAAGGGGGATATAGAAATGATAGGATAAAAGGGTAGATTATTGAATCTATTTTAATCCAGAAAATAACTATTAATCTTAAATATTTTACATTGATATGGATTTTGGTTTATTGATACAAATTTAAAGTTAATTTTGTTACACTGTATGTATATTTCTACTCTTGTTTAAGGTATTGTGTTCATGCAGCTCATTTAAAAGTATAAAGTATAATTAAGAAATATAGATTAATAGTCATTTATAATAGTCAAACTTATAGTCATGTTAGGTATGTTTTCAAGGTCATACACAGATATATTTAGATAGATGGTCTTCAAATACTTCAAAGACCTACAGAATATGGCATTTAATATGTTTAATAACCTAAGGCTTTTCATGGCAGTGAGACACATCTGCTCCTGGCAGCACCAGTCTACTTCAGGGAAGATGATGGGCATGGAAGAAACTCCATATGGAACTTGCTTTCTTTATTGCAAAAGCTAGCTATGTGGGCAAAGAAACTACCTTTGCCTCAATTGCTGATAGTTACTGCCCAAACTGGACCAGCAGAACATAAGAAAGGTGACTGACAAACTTTACCAAGGTAAGGTAAGACAGTCCTTCAAAATTCACTGCTTCACAGGAAAATCTGTCAGATATTCTAGGCCAGCAGGCCAAATATGTATGCCCCAACATTACAGAGAAATCTTGAGTGACTGTCCAGGCAGTCAGCTGTTTCTGTCATTTCTTAGTTTTGGGAATTGTTTACTCTGCACTTTCTGTTTATTCAGGTAATATTATACCCTTCTCAGGTCTCTGATGGAGCTGAAGACTAGATAATTATAGGTATAGTTTTCCTTGTTAACCAAATTCAGAAAAGAAACTCACAAAAGAGGTGTAAAGTGTATAAGGTTGAGAGACATAAAAAGATAGTTTTGGGTTGGTAATGCAAGTTAAAATAGAAAGTGAATTAGGTACAACACTTTGGACTCACCAAAATAGGATAGATAAAGGAGTATTTTCTCTGAATTTGTTAAATGCAATTGGACTGGACATTGTTAATGTAATTCTTGCCTATATATATTTGTATATAACTTATTGTATATAGTTTTGCTAGGTTAGTTAAAACCTTCACTTTTTATTTAGACAAAAGGGGGAAATATTGTGTGATAGTTTGATTGTTTCTGACAAACAAAGCTTGCTTGGAGTCAGAGGGTAAAGCTAGCCACTAGCTGACCTAAATTAATCATAGATATTTGGAGGACTTGGACAGAGAGGAAACAGGAAGTAGTAAGGTGGGGCAGAGAGAGGATCTCGGTCCTTTTTGGATGGAGGAACAGGAGAGGTAGGAGGTGACTAGTGACTGCTCCTTGCTTCTTTGATCTTTCAGGTTCTTACCCTGATATCTGACTTCCAATTTTTTTAATTGATAAAGATTAATTAGATTTATGATGCAGGGAGGGAGGAGATAATGCAGAGGAAAAAACCTGGATTCTTGAGGATGAGGGTCCCCTCAAACATCCTTTCCTACTCAAAGGAACACAGCTGTTCAGGGCCATGGGTGGAAGCTAGAACCTGTGAGCTGGTCCAGGGCTGGTATATCAAAGTCAAGCCCAAACCAAACCTAAGGGCAGCTTTGTTTCTGAGCTACACAATTTATCCTGCTGCCTGAGGCAGACAGGAAGGCTGTGACTTCTCTCAAGGCCCATGATGCCTGGGTTCTTGTTGAAGATCTCTCTCGTGGTTCCCAGGTTAGGTGTTCACTGCTGTGCAGTGGGGTGGTGGAGGCCAAATGCACAAGGCTGTTGCAAAGTGGAGTAAGTAGTGATGGTGGAACTCTCACTCGTCCAGGAGCCATCGTTCAGTGGCCCGGGTTTTGGTCAGGGGAGCCTGTTTCTCTCCAGCTCCCGCCAAGCCCTGGCAGTCCCGCAGCCCACTTATAAAATAAACACACAGACGCTTATATTATTTAAACTGTTTGGCCTAATGGCTCAGGCTTCTTGCTATCTAGTTCCTATATCTCAAATTAACCAATATCTATTAGTTTATAAGTTGCCATGTGGCTTGTGGCTTACCGGTACCTTACATCTCGCTTGTCATGGCGGTGGCTGTCAGCATCTCTCTGCCTCAGCCTTCCACCTCCCAGAATTCTTCTCCTTGTCCCACCTACCCTATCCTTCCTGCCTGGCTACTGGCCAATCAGCATTTTATTTATCAATCAATCATAGCAACATATATTTACAGCATACAGGACATTCCACAGCACTGTAACTCTTGGTAACTGATGTCAAGGTGACCTTTTGAAGGGATGCCATGACCAGGAAGGAATAGAGAAGATTCTGCAGCACAGAACAGAAGCATGAAGACACTTCTTGACCTCCTGTTACAGTTAATAGCACTGATAGCTCACAAGCACAGCTTATCTCACCGACTTGGACACCAGTCACACACACACACACACACACACACACACACACACACACACACACACACACACGTGTGTGTGTGTGTGCATGGGTATGCCTGCTCATGATCACATTGTCTACCAGGGCACCTGGGCTCAGAGGAGTTACTTGCCTGAAGTTCTGCAGCCAGCCATGATGTCATCACATGGATCTTGAATCTGGCCTGGCTCTTTACATCTGCTTACTCCCACCCAACTTACCCATCCCAAGGTCTGCTTTCCTGAAGATGGGACCTCAGAAGGAGATTTAGTTTGCTCTTGAAATGAAGGAGGAGGAGGAGGAGGAGGGCTGGAGAGATGGCTCAGTGGGTAAAGTGCTTGCTACACAAACATGAGGCCTGGGAACTGATACCTAGCAGCCACATTAAAAAGTGAAGCAATGTGCGCTTGTAATCCCAGTTCAGGGGAGGATCTCTGGAGCTTTCTGAACATCCAGGTTAGCTGGATTGGTGACCTCCAGATTCACTAAGACACCTCAAAATTTGGTAGGGAGTGATAAGGAAGACCCCGATCAATCTCTGGCCTCTACACGCATATGTACACATGTGTGCAGTTGTGTGTCTATACCCTCATACAGGTGCACACAGACATACAGGTGCACACAGACACACAGGTGTGAGTTGGCATGCCTGCACACACACATGAACATACACATGTGAACACACACACATATGCACACAGACTAGCCCAGTAGTTTGGGGACACAAGCTGGTGGCTGCAGAAGGATACCAACTTTAGTTTTCAGCACATTGGGTTACCAGATCCCAGAAGCACAGAAAATTCCGCAAAGAGAAAGAGAAGGGATCTTAGCTCCTGTCTGCTGGGTTCAGAGAGGACAGAGAAGGGAAGGGTGTCATCCTGGGGGGAGTCAGGGCAGGTGGAGAAACTATGACAGGAACACTTTGTCGACTATAGCCACACGGTAAATGCTCATGAACTTGGGGAGGCCAGGCCTCTGCAGCTATGGCACAAGCCTGTAGCAGGAATCTTAAAGAGTCTTATTAATAAAATCAAACCTGAGCCAGGTATTGGGGTGAATGCTGGATCAGAGAATCAGAACAAACCACAACTAATCTCACCTGGCCAACTTCTCAGCTGATCTTGTTTCCTCAGACTGGAAGCCTCTGTGTCCTCATATCCGAATGGCTCTCAGCTGAACTATGCTGCTCAAAGCCTAAAAGCTTAACCAGCCAAATGCTTCTAGTTTCTGATCTTCACGCCTTATATATCTTTCTGTCTTCTACCGTCACTCCCTGGGATTAAAGGCTCACTTTCTGGGATTAAAGGCGTGAGTCACCATGCTTGGCTGTATCCTTGAATACATGGATTTCTGCCTAGCTCTGCCTCCCAAGTGCTGGAATTAAAAGCATGTGCTACCACTGCCTATCCTCTATGTTTAATATTGTGGCTGTTCTGTCTCTGACTCCAGATAAGTTTATTAGGGTGCACAATATTTTGGGGAACACAATACTACCACACAGGCCTCACCAGGGAGGTGAACATAGGAAGCCCTGCAGAGGCTAGGCAGTTCCCAGGGGGAGAGGGGACCGTCTCCTGTTGCCTGTTGGAGTTTCAGGGCAACTGTCTTAGTCACTGTTCTATCGCTGTGAAGAGACACCATGACCAAATAAAGCATTTCATTGAGGGCTTGCTTACTGTTATTTCAGAGGATTAGTCCATTGTAGATGTAACCATCTTATTAAAAAAGAAACACAGAGCCAAATGCAGAGTTAAAAGCCCAAGAGGTCAGAGCAGTAGCTAAGAGTTGAGACTTAAAACCACCTTCTTACCCTTCCTGCCACTGCCGTCCTTCCCCTCAGAAAGAGGCCTACTTCCTGTGTGTCTGTCCTTTTATTGACTTTCTGTTCTGCCTTCTTATTGGTTGTAAACCCAACCACATGACCTCCTCGTAACTTCCTGTCTATACAGACCTCTAGTTCCCTACGGTTAGTATTGAGATTAAAGGCGTGTGTCTCCATGCTGGCTGTATCCTTGAACACACAGAGATCTGTCTGTCATGTGATTGGGATTAAAGGCGTGCGCCGCCGCCGCCGCCGCCGCCGCCGCCGCCGCCGC
>CABHPH010140333.1:0-31404 GCA_902168325.1 Peromyscus nudipes
CCTGGCTCTGCCTCCCGAGTGCTGGGATTAAAGGCGTGCGCCACCACCGCCCGGCTTGTCCTCAAAATTTGTGTTGCATAGAAACTTGGCTTGGAGGCAGAAATATTAGTTAGACACAACTATGTGCTATTATACACTTTCATATTAAGTATTTACATTAAATATTGAGGAACTTTGTAAGTTGCTTATGAAATCTTTGGCAGTTTGAATATCACCATAGACTTGCGCCACTAAAACATGCAAAGGCTATGGAGCATGATTTTAAAAACTAGGCAGCTACTTTATCAAGACAAAACAGAAGCTATTTCATAATTGTACTACGCAGGGAAAAAGATAAATGGGGCTTTGAGTAATGGAGATGACTAATGTTTAAGAAGAAAGACCCTCATTATTTTACGACCAACTTGGTAATGGGGGTGAGAGAGAAAATGGGTTCAAAGTACATCCAAATGTGATTCAGTGATTATCATTAAGAAACAGGATAAATGGTGCTGATACTAACACTGAGAACAAAGAACACCACCTAGGGGGTGGAAGGATGCTCAGGTTGATGTTGATGTTGAACCCCCTTTAGTAAATTCACATTTATACTAATAGAGAACACTTGCCAAATACTTACTATGAGTTGGAACTTTAAACAGCAAAAGAGAGATAATAATAATTTCCATTTTGTAGATGATCAGAAATAGTCACTGACAAAGATAGCAAGTGGTGGAACTGAATTCTACCTCTGCTACCTGGCACTGAATGCAGATTCATAGAAAAGATGAGTTTGTGGATCAGTGATTGCAGTTATGGATCACAGGACAGTGAATGGACAGCCAGTGGTAAACAATACTGCAAATTAAGACAAACAAATGGAGAGGTCAAGATAAAATGAAAGATAGATGAAACATAGATATTGTGGTGATGTGCTCCCCAATATATTGTGTACCATAATAAATGTGTTTGGGATTAGACAACAGAACAGCCACTAGATATAATGGCCAGAAAATGGTGGCACACACACCTTTAATCCTACCATTCCCAAGGCAGAGATCCTTCTGGATCTCTGTGAGTTCAAAGCCACACTGGAAACACCCAGGCATGGTGACACACACCTTTAATCCCAGGAAGTGATGGTAGGAAACAGAAAGGTATATAAGGCAGACCAGGAACTAGAGCCTAGTTAAGCTTTTAGGCTTTTGAGCAGCAGTTCAACTGAGATCCATTTGGATGAGGACACAGAGTCTTCCAGTTTGAGGAAAGGATATCAGCTGAGGAATTGGTGAGGTGAGGTAATTGTGGCTGGTTCTGTTTCTCTGATCTTTGAGTGTTAACCCTAATACCTGGCTCTGGGTTTGTTTTTATTAATAAGACCTTCTAACAGTCATTGTTATAAGATATAGAAAATTTAAAGAGGAATAGGATCAACATAGTTCATGCTAGACACAAATGAGCAGGGGTTTATCTTGTAATAACTCTATTAAAACCTTAGAGATGGCTTTAACAGAAGGTATAATCCAGATACAACAGTCAAAATGTAATTGCTGCTACATTCTGACACAGGGATATACACATTAGTTGTTCCATTTTCAAGAATACAAGAATCCATGAGTTTCGACTATATCTGATAACCCAGAGCAGTAGTACTGAGGAAAATCAGAATTTCATGTAGTTTTGCTTTGTTTTTCTACTATAAACCATGCTTTAGAACAGGCTAAACCAATATTGTTTACTATTTATTTTTTGTTATAATTCTCTGCCCCCAAATAAATTCATGTTGAGTGTGAAAAATCATCTCTTGAAGGAACACATAGGTGGAAATGGGTGGCTCAAAATAAGGCAATGTATTAGAGGAGGTGAAGCAGAGAAGCTCAACAGCCTTTGAGAGGGCAAAAGTCATGTAAGGCCCTTGAGGGCTATAGGCAAATATGGCTGACTGGAAAATATAAACAGAGTTTTCGCTCAATTGCTAGAGTCTTATAGTATCTCTCACTGTCTCTTTCAAGGTCACCAAGGCTGGGAAAAAGAAGACCCCCTGCAGATTTGAGGCCAAAAGATGAAGAAAAAAATGGCAACCCAGAAGGTCAATTTAGTACTTTTAACAGTGGAGCTTTTAAAGCAGAGACACCAAGCAATTGGGAATAAACAACAGCTTTAGTAGTATATCCAAGCATTAAAAGTTTTATTTTCTGATTTGTGATTATGTATTCATTTTCAAAATTTCTTATTGTTCTCTTTTTCTATGAAAGTAACACTTGAATTTAATTTCTCTAGTGTAAAAATAATAAAAGTTTATCTTTAAAAGTACATCATTACAAAATGCTGTATGTAATATATTTAATTCATGGGTGAACTGTTTGACACTGAGGTATTTGTTCTCTGTGGAGCACATAGGATGAAGGACAGAAATTCCATCCATGTTGAGTTCTACATTCTGATAGGATTTCCAGAGTTTAGGACCTATTAAGAGTCTCTCCCACTCTGTGTGCTGTGCTCACTCTCTGTTGATTTTTCTCTCTTCTGTACACAAACGTGAAGCTTTATGAGGCCCCATTAGTCAATTGTTGATCTTGGATGTATGAAGTCCAATTTAAAAAGTCCTTCTGAACAGAATAGTGTTAGTACAGACACTAAGGTCAACAATTAATAAATGGGACCTCGTGAAACTGGAAAGCTTCT
Organism: Peromyscus nudipes; assembly: GCA_902168325.1. Classification (NCBI taxonomy): domain Eukaryota; kingdom Metazoa; phylum Chordata; class Mammalia; order Rodentia; family Cricetidae; genus Peromyscus; species Peromyscus nudipes. Next base: position 2,665 of record CABHPH010140333.1, read on the forward strand.
ACATGGTGAAGGACTCCATCATTGAGACAAGGAAGCAGTGTACAGAATGGGAAAAGTTTTTTTTACCAATTATGCATATGAGAGAGGCATAATATCCAAAATATATAAGGTACTCAAAAAACTAGATAATCAATAAAACAAACAACTCAAATAAAAATGGGGTACAAGCTGGGCACAGTGGCACAGGCCTTTAATCATAACACTCAACAGGCAGAGCCAGGAAGATCTCTATGGGTTTGAGGACATCATGATCTACAAAGCAAGATCTAAACAGAAAATTCTCAAAAGAGGAAAATCAAATGGTTGAGAAACACTTAAATGTTCAACATCCTTAGCTATCAGGGAAATGCAAATCAAAACTATTTTGACATTTCATCTAAACCCCTCTGTGGTGATATTTTATTTGTGTTCTAACAATAAAGCTTGCCTGGGGATCAAAAGAAAAAGCCAGCCACTATATTACACACAGAGGTCAGGCAGTGGCAGCACAGGCCTTTAATCCTAGCATTTGGGAGGCAGAGTTTCATTGGAATCTCTGTGAGTTCAAGGCCACACTGGTAACAGAGCCAGATGTGGTGGCACATACCTTTAATCCCAGGACTAGTTAACCGTTAACCATACAGGTCTGGAGGTCTGTTCATACAGACAGGAAGTGATAGAGCTAGGTGGGAAGAGGAAAGTGATGTAGCTGGGTGGAAATAGATAGTAAGATGGTAGGGCACAGAAAGGTATATAGGCATGAGTATACAGGAAGTAGCTCTCTCTTGGGCTGAGGATTTCCTAGCAGTAAGAACATGTGGCTGTGGTTTATTCTATTCCTCTGATCTTCCAGCTTTTACCCCAATATCTGGCTCTGTTTTTGTTTATTAATAAGACTGTATAGCAATTCCTGTTACACCCCTCTGAATGGCAAAGATCACTATAACAAGTGATAGCCCATGCTGGTGAGGATGTGGAGTAAGAGGCATAATCATCCATTGCTGGTGGAATGCAAACTTGTACAGCTTTTTCCAGTCTCCTCTAAAGATTTTCAATGTAATTCACATTTTTTTTTCTGAGAGGTCTTTTCAGACTCAAAACCATAAGATTGTATCCTTTGCTTTCTCTAGAAAGTTTGTAGTTTAGTGTTTTTCCTTTAGTCTATTATCTGGTTTTTCTTATTTTTAGATATGAAATGGGATTTACTTTAATATGAATATGGAATTTGTCCCATTAAAATTATTTTTCTTGGTAAATATGCTAGAATTGAATAAACTCTCCTTTCTCCACTTATTTGTTCATGTCCAAAAGCAGCTTTCTGGATTCTTTACTGTATTAACCAGTACTTCCTCTGCATTTTAAATGCAAAACTATACAAAAAATCATTTGTCTTTACAAAGAACCCAAAATAATAGACAAAATATAATTTTCAATATTTCAAGATATAGAAATCAACATATAAAAAGCTGACACTCCCTTACTTTTCAAACATGCAGTTTTCAAAAATTGTTTTCCAACATTATCAAGTACAATGAATTACAATATATCGAGCAATAGAGTTTTAAATTTTGATCAATTTTACCTCTTCCTACTTCCTCAGTTCCTCCGAGATCCATACCTATCCCATACCCAGCCTACTTTAAGGAGTAATTTCTGTCTAACTAGTGTGTCTATATACTCTTGGTTATTGTCATACTCTGGAGCATATTCAATGTGCCAGTAGTGATACCCTAATCATAATAGCTCTCTCAGCAAGGGGTAATATTTTGTGTCAATCCCTTTTCTTCATACTGAGCTTTTTTTCTCTGAATTAAGTTACACAGGTCGGGTGAATGCTCTCACAACCACTGAATGTTCATTTGTGTAACTTCCCTGTTATATGTGTAAAACTCTCTTTCCTATACTCAGCTAGCCACTTTCACTCATACACTCTTTGAGCCTGTAAGAAGCAGGATATACTTGTGCTCACAGACAAGCACTAGGGAAATCAGGGATGTTAAAGACCCATGATAGTCTCTGTAAAGGAAGAGATGTGTAACCTGTTTTCTGCCCAGAAGGCTAGGAACGGATGTGGTTACTAGCCTGGTGACCTCTGCACTGTCTATATGGTCAGATGACAGAGGCTCATCCATACTCCAACATTTATCTCAGACAATCTATAGCACAATCCCCCTGAAACCCTTATGATGAGCATTGTTTATCTTGAACCTGCTTCCTTAGTTAGTCTACAGTACTTATTTCTATGGAATATGTCACTTGTACTTTACCAGAGATTCAATATAATCATGTCTGAAGCTTTGTTGTACATATGGAGTTATGTTAATTATCACCAGAAAATTTTTTTCCAAATTGTGCTGTGCTTAAATATGCCTGAAATAAACTACTTGATGTCAGACTAAGTTGAAACAACACAGGCCACTGAGTCTTGTTGAACCAAATCTCCTTCTTGCCTCTCCTGGATCAACACTCAGCTGGCCATGGTGTTTGCAGACATCCCCCATACCCTCCTACTGTTCTACAATGATCTCTGACACATGGGAAGAGGGTTTGCTCTATTTATGTTCCATTTAGGCCTGAGTACTGCACAGTCTCTTAGTCTCTATACCTTGACCAGTTGTGGATCTTTGTGTTAATTACCATAGTAATGATAAGTCATTAGTAGTCACTTAAATACTATGTCACTTTGGCAGAGTAATAACAGTCAGATCTCCCCTCTGGTCTATGACCTATCTAGTCCCAGGTTCTTGTACCTGATAACAGTACTATTTGTGGATTCTGTCTTGTGAAGAGGGCCTAAATCCAAGAAGAACGTATTTGGTTACTGCAGTGGTATTCGTGACACTATTGAATCTCTTGGAATACCTTGCCGGGCTTGTCGTGGTTGATGCTTTCAGGGTTCATAGCTAAACAAAACTGCTGTTTACTTTTCTCCTCTGATAGCGTACATATATACCAGCTCCTAGCACTAGGGAAGCTAACAAGACAAAGCTTCCAGATCAACACCAGCTTTATTTCTCTGTGCTTGATGACCCATTCATGTCGTGTCTTCAGCAATAGGGACTTAAAAATAATTAAAGAAGAAAACTGACCAACAAACAATACAATCCTAAATATATACTCATAAAACAGAGAGGCACTCCATTTCATAAAAGAAAAACTAATAGTTTTAGTAGTAGATTTTTAAAACCATTACAGAGAAATATTTTAACTGCTGAGAGGGTTAAAATAATATGTACATAAATAAGACATAAATACATACATATCAACAGGTAGAATTACAATCCTCCTAAACCCAGATGCCTAGACACCAGCATAAAAACACAATCAATTACAGCCACAGCAGTGTGTCTCTTCAAAGCTCAGCAACCTTATTTTAGTAGACCCAGGAAATGCAATATAGCTGAAACACAAGACAAGGACTTCAAAATAGCCTTTATGATTATGTTAGATGTCCTTAAAGAGGAAATGAATAAAAAAAAAACGCCGGGTGGTGGTGGCACATGCCAGGCAGATCTCTGTGAGTTCAAGGCCAGTCTGGTCTACAGAATGAGTTCCAGGAAAGGCTTAAAGCTACACAGAGAAACCCTGTCTCGAAAAAGCAAAAAAAAAAAAAAAAAAAAAATCCATTAACAAGATCTATGGAAAGACAAACAGTAGCATGAAATGAAGAAAATAGTTCAAAACTTGAAAGTGAAAATAGAATCAACAAAGAAACCTTGTTCTGGAATATTTATCTAGGTAAAGCTTTCTCCGGTTTTAGGTGGATACTCTTGTCCCACGTTTTGGTGCCATTTGTAGCTGAAAGTTTGCCTGTGTCCCACCTAGTCCACAGTTGCTCAGTCCAAGTAAATGCACAGAAGGTTATATTAATTAAAACTGCTCAGCCATTTTTTTTAGCTCAGTCTTACTACTGACTAGCTCTTACACTTAAACTCAGACCATTTCTGTTAATTTATATATTGCCATGTGTTCTGTGGCTTTACCTGTGTACCATTACATGCTGCTCCCTGGGTGGCAGGCTGGTGTCTCCTGACGCAGCCTTCTTCTTCCCAGAATTCTTGTCTGCTTATCCCACCTATACTTCCTGCTTGGCTACTGGTCAATCAGCATTTTATTAAACCAGTGTACAAAAGCATTATTCTACAGCATCCATGGATTTTTTTTTCTAAAATTGACCACATACTCAGACACAAAGCAACTCTCTTCAGATGTAAGAAAATTGAAATAATTCCTTGCATCTTACCAGACCACTACAGATTAAAGTTGGGTATCAACAACAGAAGCAACAGAAATTTTACAAACTCATGGAAACTGAGCAACTCTCTACTGAATAAAAATAGGTCAAGACAGAAATAAAGAAGAAATTAAACACTTTGATTTGAATGAAAATGTAAATACAACATACCCCACATATGGGACATAATGATGGCAATTCTTAAGAGGCAAGTTCATAGCACTAAATGCCTACATCAAAAAACTGGAATGATCTCATATTCATAACTTAAGAACACATCAGTAATTTCTAGAGCAGGTAGAAGAAATAATGCCCCAAAGTAGTAGATGACAGAAATAATAAAACTTGGTACTGAAATCAACAAAATAGAAACAAACAAAAAACCACAGTGAATAAGTTAAAAAAAAGAGTTGATTCTTTGAGAAAATCAATGAAGTTGACAAATCATTAGCCAAATTCTCTAAAACACTATGAGAGATAATACAAATTAACAAAATTAAAGACAAAAGGGGGGACTTAACAGCAGACACTGAAGAAATCCAGAGGTTCAAAGGGACATACTTTAAAAACCTGTACTCCACCAAACTGGAAAGATCTAAAAAAAATGTATTTTTCTTATGTATACCACCTACCAACATTAAATTAAGTTCAGAAAAGCAATTTAAACAGATCTACACCCTCAGTGAAATAGAGGCAGTAATTGACAGTCTCCCAACCAAAAACAAACAAACAAACAAAAAACAAACAAACAAAAAAACCTCAGGTCCAGGTGGTGGTTTTACATAGAAGAGTTAACTCTAATGTTCCTCAAATTATTCTACAAAACAGAAATAGAAGGAACACTGTCCAATTCATTTTGAGAGGCCATGGTTACTTTCATATCTAAACAACATAAAGACACAACAAAGAAATTAAATTACAGACTAACTACCCTTATGACTATAACTGCAAAAGTTCTCAATAAAATGCTTGCAATATGAATCCAAGCACACATGACAAGGATCATCCACCATGATCAACAAGGCTTCATGCCAGAGATTCAAGGATGATTCAACATACATGGGTTTATAAATGTATTTCACCATTCAAATATACTGAAAGACAAAAACCACATGATCATCTCATTAGATTCAGGAAAGACCTTTGATGAAATCCAGTACCCCTTCATGATAAAGGTCCTGAAGAGACTAAGGATACAAGGGACATACCTCTTCATACTTAAGATTATTTACAGCAAGTCCATCACCAACATCAACTTAAAGGGAATGAAACTCAAAGCTATTCCACAAAAATCAGGAATAAGACATGCATGCCCACTCTCTTCATACCCTTTCAATATAGTACTTGAAGTCTTAGCTAGAGCAATAGACAACAGAAGGAGATCAAGAGGACACAAATTTGAAAGGAAGGAGTCAAAGTATCTTTATTTGAAGATGACATGATATATATAAAAGTGACCCTGAAAATTCCATCTGGGAGCTCCTACAGCTGATAAATACTTTCATCAAAGTAGCAGAATACAAAGTTAACTCACAAAAATCAGTACCTTTCCTATATACAAATGACAAATGGACTAAAAATGAAATCGGGGAAACAATAACTTTCACAAGTCTCAAATAATATAAAATAGCTTGGAGTAACTCTAACCAAGCAAGTGAAAGACTTACATGATAAAAAAAAATTAAGACACTGAAGAAAGAAAATGAAACTAGCAGAAGATAGAAAGATCTCTGTGATAGTTTGAATGTAACTATAATCTCATAGGAAGTGACACTATTCGGAGGTGTTGCTTTTTTGTAGTGACTATGGCCTTGTTGGAAGAAGGTGTCACTGTGGGTGTGGGCTTTGAGGTTTCCTATGCTCAGGTTACTGCTTAGTGTCTAAGTTGACTTCCTGTTGACTGAAAGATGTAGGACTCTCAGCTCCACCACCACATCTGCCTGCATGCCATCATGCTATCCACCATGATCCTAATGGGCTGAACCTCTGAACTGTAAGTGAGCCACCTCAATTCAAAGTTTTCTTTATAAGAGTTGCTCTGGTCATGGTGTCACTTCACAGCAATTATAACACTAAGACAATCTCCCGTGCTCATGGATTGGAAGGATTAATATAGTAAAATTCCTACCAAAAGCAATCTGCAGAGTCAATGCAATCCTCATCAAACTCCAACACATTCCTCATAGAACTTGTAAGGACAATTTTCAGTTTCATGTGAAAACACACTATGGCAGGAGGGAGAATTTGCCCTGAGGTCACAAGAGCAGGAGAGTTTGTTCTTCCTCTCACTGGCTATAGCACATGGAAGAGCAGACCCTGCATCTTACCTGGGTAGCATAGTAGACCTGACCCTGTTTTGGGGGCTGTGAGCCAGCCCTAAGGGTGTGAGTGGGAGAGCTGGCTCCATCCTCCATCATCTACCAAGTGGAGGCATGGGCAAGGGAAAGACGCTCTCCCCCTCCACCTCCCCCTTTACCATCTGCCAAAGGTGAGATAACTGGTCTCTGAGGCATGAGAGGGGGCAAGCTGGCCCTGACCCTCACCAACTGCAGCACTTGGGAGAGTAGGCACCGCATATCACCTGGGCAACACAGTAGAGCTGGCTCTGTTTGTGTGAGTTCAGATGAGCCAGCCCTGAGAGTGTAGAACAGGAGAACTGGCCCTGACTCTTGATGCCTATTATATTAGGTAAGCTAGTAAGGGCAGTGCTGGAGAGCTTGCCCTGGTGGTGAGTGTGAGGGAGAGCTGTCAGGCTGCCAACTAAGCTAACACCCAGGCCCAGAAGATCCACCTGATCTATGACCTGCTGGAGCACATGAAGTGGCTGGTCCTGCAGATCCAAAGCTACAGAATCTCCATGACACAGGGCAACAACAGGATATACAAGAGGATCCCAGTGATGGTCTAGTATCTAGAGTTTAGCAGAAGCCAGAGGCCTTAAACCAGACCAATGACTCATTGCAATGAACACTTGCAAGTAAAGATGTTCGGACTAAAGAGTATACTATACTGTGAGACTCACTGTGTCACACTACAGCTTGTACAACCAGATTTTTTTTCTTTTAAATTTTATTTTATTTTATTTTGAGGGGACTTGCATGGGCAGAGGGCAGATAAAAAGGGATGGGGAGATGAATGAGATGGGGATGTATGATATGAAATCTACAAAAAAAACAATAAAAAGTTTTAAAAAAGAAAACACAACAAAACTCTCAAGATAGCTAAAACAATCCTGAGTAATAAAAGAATTGCTGGAGGTATTATCATCTCTGATCTCAAATTGTACTAGAGAACAATAGTAATAAAAGCAGCATGGTATTGGTATGAAAACAGACATGTTGATCAATGGAATAAAATTAAGGAGCCTGACATAATTCAACACACCTATGGACACCTGATTTTTTTTTATAGAGAAGCCAGGAATACACACTTGAAAAAGACAGCATCTTCCACCAATGTTGTTCATCAAATTGGATGGCTACCTGTAGAAGAATGCCAATAAACCCATACATATCACCCTGCACACAACTCAACTCTAAATGAATCAAAGACCACAACACAAGGCCAAATGCACTGAATCTGATAGAAGATAATGTGGGAATATAAGTCATTGGCACAGGAAAAGAGTTTCTCAACTCTATTCATTACAGCCAGAATTTGGAAGCAACCTACATGTCCATCAATGGATAAAGAAAATGTACATTTACCCAGTGGAATGTTACTCTTAAGCTATGCAAAAGCAAGCTACAATCCATATAACCACAGGGGTTAGTTAGAGAGTAAGGGACTAGGGGAGGATGGATGCATCTCCCTAGGAAGGCTGAATAGAATAAATAGTTATGGATGGACAAGGAGGTGGCAAAAGGAATGAGAAGATCAGACAGAGCAAAGGAAGGTAGAGAGGAGCAAAGAATGGACTACATGGATGGACAGTGAAATCTAAGGTCTATTTGAGGGATCATACAGAAACTTAATATGGTAGAAGCTTCCTTCAATGTATACATATAGGAATGTAATGTAAATGAAATCACCAAATAATTGGGGAGACAGCACCCCAACTGGACAATGCTCATTACCAAATGAAGATTCCAGTACTGGGAATGGGCTACATCTAGTTGTGTTTCTTTTACTTTTCTTTGGCTTTTTTTCTTGTTTGGTTATTTTGGCATAGTCCAATTTGTTTGTAGGAATTTATTTTGTTGTATTGCATTTTACTTCATTTTTATTCCTTAGATTCCTGTTTGTCTTCAGACTAACGACAGAAGGGGATGGATTTGGGTCGGTGTGGAGGAACTAGAGGGGTAGGAGGAGGGAAAACTGAAATCAGAATATATTGTATGAAAAAAATCTATTTTCCATTTTTGCCATTCGTTTTAAAATATATAACAAAATAAAATATGATAAGGTAAAACAAAATTTATCATATTGAAGTTGAACAAGACAATTCAACAGAAAAAAAGAGCCCAAGAGAAGGCATGAGAATCAGAGATCCACTTGTTCATGCACTTAGGAATTCTATAACAATACTAAACAGAAAGCCATAATATATATGTAGAGAACCTGGTACAGACCTGTGCAGGACCTGTTCTTGTTGCAGTATGGAGACCTAATACAGTAGAAACTTTCTAAAATACACACATATATGAAAGCAACCTAAATGAAATTGCCAAAAAGGGGGAGAGATATAGTCCAAATTGGCCATCTCTTGTCATCAAATGAAGCTTCCAGTACTGAGACTAGGTTGCATCTAACTGAATTGTTAGCCTGAAGGGTTCAATGAGAATTTCCAAACAATCCAGGCTGTTGCCAATACAGTAGGTTGCTCTCCACAAACTGACACAAAGACTTCATTGATGCATGCAACACCTATAACTCATAGAGCATGGAGAGGTTACTCAGATGCCTACATAGAGCCTTCACCCCAACATTCAAGCATCTTTGGTACAGGAAAGTACTCTGCACACTACCAAAAGGGAAACAAAAGTACCAAAACATTTTACAAACCCTATGATCTACAGTGGTGTCCTGCCTGCAAGATAAGCTAATGCAATGGTGGCACAAAGCTTGTGGGGGTAACCAACCACTATCTGACATGAATTAAAGTCCACTCCATGAGCTGGAACCCATATCTGACATTGCTTGGGTGACCAAGAATGAGAGATTAGATAGTCCAGGGACCTTGGATAAAACCAAATACTACTGGTCTAAAAAAAAATAAATAAGCCAGGCTGTGGTGGCGCATGCCTTTAATCCCAGCACTCGGGAGGCAGAGGCAGGCAGATTTCTGTGAGTTCGAGGCCAGCCTGGTCTACAGAGCAAGATCCAGGAAAGACACAAAGCTACACGGAGAAACCCTGTCTTGAAAGACCAAAAAATAAAACAAAACAAAAAAAACAAAAAAACCAAAATAAAATTAGTGAGAAAAAGAACGTTTTCAATAAAAGAAAAGAGAATTCAAAGTATCATTACTTTCAGATGATATAATTCTCTCTATAAAAGACCCTGAAGAACTCACCAGAAATCTCCTAGAGCTGATAAACACATTCAGCAAATAGAATAATACAAAAGTAACACACAAATGTCAGTGGAATTCGTATATAAATATGAAAATCATCAAGGGTAAAATCAAGGAAACAATCGTATGCTAAGCAGCCTAAAATTACAATATATTGCAATGAAACTATGGAAGGGAAAGATTTGTACAATGAAAACATTAAAGCAATGAATGAACTTGAAGAAGATACCAGAAGATGAAAGGTTTCCCAATCTCATGGATTGTCAAATACAGAGATGCAAGAGCTGCCAAACATCAGCCCTTGGACAACATACGTTCATGATTTCTATCCAGGAAAATCAATGGATCCCTGCCAGATTAGTGATGGTATCCATGGCATCATCCTGTTTGCAGATTAGCATTAAAGCTTTCAAACTAGCATCCACTGGTTGATGTCATTTCTTCTACATCTCAGTAAAACAATAGTACAGACACCATCCACTATCCTTAACAGGGAAAATCAGACAATTGTTTTAGTATCTGAAGCTACAAGAAACTCAGAGTTTTGTCACAAGTTTTCAAGTCCTCAGTCTTAGCAGTGTTATGTAGATATTTCAATTCACTGTTATATAGAAAGTCCACAATCTGCTGTTTTTCCATAAAGGATGCCTAAGGGGTCACTATCTTAATCACTGAAGAAGACAGCTTAACTATAATACAGACTACAGGTAATTCCAAATTACCCTCTATTTAGCTGAAGTTGGAGTTACATGTTTCTTACAACATTATGCTCTAGAAAGCTATGGCCGGGGAACTGTTAATAAATGACTGAATACTTTGGAAAGTGCTTAAACAAAAGGTGATTATTTTAAAGATATGGTTTCTATTGCTGTGAAGAGCAATCACAACCATGGCAAATTTTATGAAGAAAAATATTTAATTGACGTGGGTGCTTACAGTTTCAGAGGTTCAGTTCACTGTCATAATGGTTGAGAGCATGGTGGCATGCAGGCAGACATGGTCCTGGCTACATCTTGATCAAAGAGCAACAGGAAGTTATAGTGAGAAATCCAAGAGTCTGCTTAAAGAGCAAAGGAATTTATTAGGGGAGAAAAACATCACTGTACAGAACAGAATTATTACAGGTTCCGTGATGCTGGGGCAAAGTTTCACACTGTTCTGGCCCTCTGAGTCAGTACCACATCCAAGTTCCACGGGGAAGCAAAGCGAGAGTGCCTATGTGTATCTCAGGTCTTAAGGGTAGCCAAGAGGCCATGCCCCATGCACTTAAGGTCATGGGCAGGTAAAGCAGTTACCTGCTGCATCTCTAGGAGCAGTGCTTCAAGGTCACAGGCAGAACAGCTATCCACTACAGGAAGTGTACTGACTGTCACACTGAGGGAAGCTTGAGCAAAAGAAATCTTAAAGCCCACCTCCACAGTGACACATTTCCTCCAACAAAGCCACACCTATTTCAACAAGGCCACACCTCCTAATAGTGTCACTCTGCCAGAGTAAAGCCTCAGCTTAGGATCAGGTCCTGAGGCAAGGAAGGAACATTGGCTAAAGGAAAAATTCTGACCATCAAGTGGATTACACTCAAGTGGCCTCAAATAGCTTGAGCCATCTTTGTTTATACTTTAACAGAGATTTCCTTACCAGGGTAATTTTTTTTTTTTTTTGGTTTTTCGAGACAGGGTTTCTCTGTGTAGCTTTGCACCTTTCCTGGAGCTTACTTGGTAGCCCAGGCTGGCCTCGAACTCACAGAGATCCGCCTGGCTCTGCCTCCCGAGTGCTGGGATTAAAGGCGTGCGCCACCAACGCCCAGCCCTTACCAGGGTTATTACATGGATAGCTTTATTTTTGGCTCCTATTTTTGACTTTTAAAGAATACATCATATTTTAAGTAATATATCATAATCATTAAAGCCCCCAGTATTCCCTTTTATGCTTCCCCAAATACATTTTTCCACCCCTACATAATCTTATTCTAGACATAGAGTACAGCATTTTTTTGCAGGCTTAGCTAAATATCCAGCCAGACATATCCTGCTCTTGCAGTACTTACGTCAGCTGGCAGCTACTTGCAGTTACAAAGTTAAAAAGTAATAGACAAGCAAACACAGAAGAAGAGAATGCAATGTGGCTACCAGGTGCTAGAGGTGGGGGTGGGAATGGAGTATACCTAATCAACAGGTATAGGAACGAGGGATATGACTCAGACAATAAACTGTTTACTTTGTAAGCACAGGATCTGAGTTCAAATTCTAGGTACCCACACAAGAACTGGGCACCACAGTATGTGTCTGTAATACTAGTGGAGACAGGAGGATCCCGAGGACTCACTAGCTAGCCAGTCTAGCTAATCTCTGAGTTTTAGGTTCAGTGAGAGACTCTGTCGCAAAAAATAAGGTGGAGAGAAGATACTTGATATGTACCTCTGGCCTCTGCACACTCACACATGTGCACCTACACATACACATGCACAGACCACAGACACACACCATCACTATCACCACCAACAACAAAATTAAAAACTTTTAATGCAGGATGAGTTCGTTTTGTGGAGCTGTTAAGCATGTATAGCTACAGACAGCATTGTTGTCTTGTATACTTAAAAACCTGTTAGAAGTGCATACCTCTTGTTAAATGTTCTTACCACAATAAAATAGACTTGTAAAAAAAAAGTAATATACATGGGTACAATGCTTTAAGGACAACAATATTTAAACCCAAATAACTCTTTCATGTCTACAATATATACTTTTATACAGTTTTATTGTATACAAGAGTGTCCCATGTATCAATCTCTCTGTAAATGGTAGACTTTGATAAGGCATTCTTTTCCCATCCCACTATCCCATACTTCTTCTACCAATACAAGCTCCTATGAATAGGAAAAGATGGATCTTTCCATCCCATATTTTACATTGCATTTTTCCGATTGGATCATATTAGGTCCTATCATTGACTCTATATGCTTGGTGTCCAGGAAACTTACTCTGAACAACTGGCACTATGTATGTTCCTGAGGCTTTTCCCTATTCTGTGTATGCATGCCTTACTCTCCTTTCTAGAACTGTGAGACATGGTTAATGTTCCAAGTATTGTTTTCTCATATATACCTGTCTCTATTGAGTCAGAAAAGTTCCCAGGATTAGGAGTTGCAGTTAGTAATTTCAGATAAGAGATTTGAGAAACATTAGCGCCCTATAGAATCTTAGGGAAAAATATTTGGGAAAGACCAGAATTTCCTGGGAAAACTACAGCTGTTGCATGTGTGACTGACAAAGTAAAACTAAAAAACACCCAAAGAACCACCAATATAATGGGGGAAAAAAAGAGCCTGCAAGTTGAATTTTGCAAATTCCTACACTGTCCTGTAGAGTACTGGTCTTTGTCAAGTGAGAGTCCCTTTCAATGGGAATCTTGCCCCTTGGAAACCTTTTAGAATGGTAGTCATATGCTGATTCAAGACTAGGCTGTATGACTCCCAACACCTCCCTTTGAGATTATGGAGGACAATCGCATTCAAACTAGCACATTCCACTCCTTGGCGATCATAAACTTGTAACAATATCATAAATGCATTCAGTTCAACCTCAAAAGTCTCCATAGTCTATCATGGTCTCAACAATATTTAAAAGTCCAAATTTCAAAGTCTCTTCTGAGATTCATGCCATCTATTCACTCGAATCCTTTATAAACTCAAAATTAAAAACAGATTACATACTTTCAACATACAATGGCACAAGACAAACATTACCATTCAAAAACATACAGGAGGGAGCATGGTGAGAAAATACTGGACAAAAGCAAGACCCAAACAAAACACAGCTGAGAAAACTCCAAACTCTGCAACTCCCTGTCTGATGTCAAAACACTCTTTGGATCTCCAATTCCTTTCAGCTCTATCGAGTACAAATTACTTCTTTCCACTCTCTATTAGCAACTTTCCTCAGAAGCTCACAGCTCTAAAATCTCCAACATCTTTAGTTCTCCAAGGCAATCCAGGCTTCAACTTGAGAGCTTCACACAACGGCCTCTCTAGGCCTCCATTCACGGACCCCCCTGACATATACCTTGCTTCAGCAGTTTTCTTTAGTCTAAGGGGCAAATTCCATAGCCTCCTTCTATCCAGAACCATATGGCTGAAGCTGCCAAGTTCTGCTGCTTCTTACTGGGCCTGGAACATGGTCCAATTGTTCAATTATATCTTCACCAGCTTTCTGTCCTTTACCACCTAAGCTTGGCTGTCCTGAAACTGGATCTCTAGACTAGGCTAAGCACAAACTCAGAGATCCACCACCCTCTGCCTTCCAAGAGATGTGACTAAAGGTGTGCACCACCATACCTGGCTCTAAGCATTTTTTTTAGCTCCTTTACTCAAGTTGGAAACTTAGCTGGTTGGCATCTTGCCCTGAGGTCACTACTCTCTTTATTCCATTTCTTAATCCATTTATCTTCTTGAACACAGGATTTAGCTCTATTCCATTTCCGTGAGCCCCTTTTCTCAATCTGTGTATTTTATATTTTTATTTGCTCAGCTTTTTCCTTTTCATTATAAATCTTCATTAGAGTTACCACTAATAACCACATGACAGAGTCTATACTAGGCTGCTTTGAGAATTCATCTGTCAACAGAATTAACCCAAAACTTTTAGCCTAAAGCAGACCTTTTGGACAGAGCAAAAATCAGCCACATTCTTCACAAGATTAATCACTATGCAACACTAAAAATCTTCTCTGAAACCTCTTGATATCCACAGTTCTAATACCTATTAGCTCCACTGTCTTTCATGCTCCCACTAGTATGGCCCATTAAGCAGTACTTAACCATTCCACTGCTTTACTAACTCAAAGTACCAAAGTCCAGGTCAGGCCTATCACAGCAATACCTGACTCCTGGTACCAACTTCTGTCTTTTTTTTTTTTTTTTTTTTTTTTTGGTTTTTTGAGACAGGGTTTCTCTGTGTAGCTTTGTGCCTTTCCTGGATCTCGCTCTGTAGACCAGGCTGGCCTCGAACTCACAAAGATCTGCCTGGCTCTGCCTCCTGAGTGCTGGGATTAAAGGTGTGCACCACCACTGCCCGTCCCAATTTCTGTCTTAGTTAAGGTTTCCATTTCTGTGAAGAGACACCACAACCACAGCAGCTATTATAATGGAAAACATTTAAATGAGGTGGTGGCTTACAATTTCAGAGATTCAGTCCGTTATCATCATGGCAGGGAGCATCTTGATCAGAAACCAATAAGAAGGGGGTTGACTCACACTGAGAGAAGCTTGAACAAAAGAGACCTCAAAGCCCTTCCCCACAGTGTCACAATTGCTCTGACAAGGATCCATCCTCTTCAACAAGGTCATACCTCCTAATAATGCCACTCCCTGTAAAATTGTGGGGGCCAATTACATTCAAACCACCACATGATTCATCACAGATTTCTCCCTAGACAGGAAATGTATAACATGAAGTGTGGCTGCATTCCTGCTCAGCTACTCCTCGCCTGGCTCTAGAGAGTAACCCCTAGCCATAATCCATCGTCTGTTTAACCAATACCTTTTGTTTCTCTAGTCACCCTATGTGAATCTTGTCTCAGTGTCCCCCAAGCATGAAAAGCTTGGTTTAGGAAACTCAGAAAACTGTAGTTCCTGATGAATCCACTTGGCATTGCATTTTTTTAATTAAGAAAATTTTTCCATTCATTTTACACACAATCAAAGATCCCCTCTTTTCTCCTCCTGCCCCCCAGCCTCGCCCTCCCCATCCACCCCCCCCACTCCCACTCACAAGAAGGCAAGGCCTCCCATGGGGAGTCACCTTCAGTAGAGGCAAGTCCAAGCCCTTCCCCCTGCCTCAAGGCTGCACAAGGTGTCCCCTCATAAATGGTGGGCTCCACAAAGTAGGCTTATGCACCAGCGATGGATTCTGATCCTACCACCAGGGGGCCTCCCAAGCAGATCAAGCTACACAACTGTCTCGCCATGCAGAGGGCCTAAGCTAGTCCCATGTAGGCTCCACCGCAATTGAGCCAACTTTGTGGGTCCCTTTGGCGTTGTACTTTTGGGAGCTCCTTTCAGGTTGTTTTGAGCATATGGAAATCAACTTGCTAAAGTGTAAATACTGAGAAAAATAAAAATGCCCTGGGCAAAGGGAAACGCTTCAGTCCTTAGAGACTGGATCCCCCTGTAGCCAAAAAAGGCTAAATTCATTCTTAAGTTGCCTCTGAGTTTTCTTTCCATGGATTCATGTGAACCCACATACACATACCACAACACTTCCAGACAAAGAAGCAACAGAATATGACTAGTTTACCTCTGACTACTTCCATCCTGAACAGGAAAGGATGATGAGATGGCTGAGTGAATCCCTTTTACCCCTTTGTGATTTCACCTTCATTCAAATGACTGAGAGATTCCTAGAGACAAAGGTACAAGTTCGTTGGATATAAAAGGCTCAATGTTGGATTTGTGCCTCCATATATATATATATGAAAAATACCCGAGTAAAGAGAAGCTCTATTTTTGTATTATTGTTGGTCCCCCCCCCATGGAAACCATATTAAACAACAGAAAATAAACTGTTCTATTTCACCAGCTGGGGAAATCGAAAGCTATGAATACTGCTGGGCAGAGTCCGATTTCATCACAACTCTGCCCAGGGAGACAGCAAGGGGGAAGACAGCTAGCTCTGCTGAAGTTAGGAACTTACTTTAACCAGCTCCCTTGTCTTCTCTGTTATTCTGTAAATACTACATATTCTCAACATTTAATGAGATTTCAACACCCTGCTGTGTACTTTTGAGAGATTTATCTTCCTACACGAAATAGACAAGCCCTATTTCCTGCCCTGCTGAGGATCTACAATCTAGACACTACTGAGAAATTTCCAGGGAGGTAAGTGCTGCCTCTGGGAAATCTACAAGAACGCAGGGGATCACTAGTGGTTCCTCCAGAGGAATATGGGGGAAGAAAGAATGGTTCAAGCTGCATTAAGGGCATTGAAACCATGCAACTGGTTCCATTCAAGAAGGTGGCAGACATCGTTGTTTTTTCGTCTCTGGGGACTGGGACAAGAAAAGATGCATTTTGATTAATTGGAGATTGTAAAATAAACTTTCTAAGTGTAAGTATGAATAAATAGAAAGTGAGAAGAAGGTTTTAGTTATCTTGGCTGGAGAGTCCATGGAATCCTGGTGGCTGTGGAATATGACTGCATAAAGCACAAGATAGTGATATGAAAAATTACCATAAAGTAATATTGAGTATAAATGCATCTGCACATGGAGATGAATTATCTTGTAAAATCTTAATAGTACACAGCATGAAAATTAGCAGATGTGTGCATTAAAAATGTTCTAAGATCCACAAACAGAGTTATTCAAATATACACTGTTTTTAATAAGCATATTTAACACTTTCTTTTTCTCCCCTCCACACAAGGTAGTAAAAATAGTAATTAGTCACTGAGAGAAACTTTCTGTCATCGTGTAAGTTACTATTTTTGCTTGGTTATACTTTATTTGTTTTTGGTTTTTTGGTCATAAGATGTATGGATTAAAAGAGATTTAAATAGAAATATATTTCTATTGTCTACTTTTAGAACATTTTAAAGGCTGTCTGTGTCCCCTTGCATAGTACTTCATGTGTACTTGAACTTCATAATTTAAATGTTGATATGAGAGCTGTACCCATATTAGACTCATCTTGCTAAGTTATCAGTTGTGTTGCTCAAAGTTCTAGATCTTTTACAGAGGTTTTCACCTTAGTCATTCAGTAATTAATATACTGGTGTGTTGACCACAAAACTGTTGGTTCTTGTTCTGATTTTTTTCAAATTCACAGGCTTGTGTGCTCTCACAGACACTGAATATATATGATGTATGTATGTATGTGTGTGGATATGTGTACTATATGAAAATATATTCCATGATTTTACAGAACTGTGAAGGAACAAAATAATAACAAATAGCAGGCACAATCATTAGTAGCTAAATCCATAATTAAAACTATTATATCCTCCTAGGATGAGGTTTATTGTACTTTGATATTTCATAAAAGTTTTTACTTTCAACATTGCCCATGGTGAAAGAGGACTTTCATAACATGGTTGAGGGACAGAAGAAAGAGAACATACAGTTTGTTGATGTAAGATAGACACATCCCACAGTGAAATGGCGGGAGCAGAAGCAGAACAGAAACCTGTAGGATGTGTCTTTCCCTCAACCATGTTATGAACTTCCTCTTTCACCTTTTTTTTTTAAAAAAAAATCAGGTCTTTATTTTGAAGCATATGTGTGCCTAATCAAGTTTGCATTTTTCATTTTAGAAGAACTGTATTTTCTTTCTTCCTCATTTTTTTCAGTTCTTTGAGAATTTCATGCCGTGTACTTTGCTCATATTCATCCCCTCCCACAATTCTTCCAGATACAAGCTCCCTTCCCTACTCACCCAATTTTGTATCTCACTTTCTTTTTAAAACCCATCAAATGTAGTTTGTGATCAGTCAACCATGGGCAATGCCTTTAATAAGAATGATTCTCCCTCTCCCAGAAGCCATCACATGACAAATATTCCTTAGCTGGTTATGGGAATTTGTGTCCACCTCCCTTCACTTCATGCTGGGATCTTGTTAGACTTAAAATTGCACAAGTCTTATGATGTTCTACAACTGCTTTGAGTTCATATATGCAACTGCCCAGCTGTGTTTGGCAAATCCTGTATCCCTGTAGTCATCTACCACTTCTGGATTCCTGAGAAGAAGGGTAAGAGTGGTGACTACTTTTCTTTGCTGGTAAATGAATAGCACCTTCCAGCACTATAAAAGCTAGTCAATGGGAATGTAGCTCAAGTATGTCATGTCTTCATAGAGTTCTGGAAGGAAACCAAGAACATTGGCGATAGCTTGTAGTGTGTGTGTGTGTGTGTGTGTGTGTGTGTGTGTGTGTGTGTGTGTGTGTGTGTGTTTGGGAGGGGGTGTCATGGGACCTCACTGATCAACAACTCAAAAGGAAGTAACATATTCTTTTTTTTTTTTGGTTTTTCGAGACAGGATTTCTCTGTGTAGCTTTGCGCCTTTCCTGGAGCTCACTTGGTAGTCCAGGCTGGCCTCGAACTCACAGAGATCCGCCTGCCTCTGCCTCCCGAGTGCTGGGATTAAAGACGTGCACCACCAACGCCCGGCTGTAACATATTCTTGATGCTAGGATTTTCATTTGTTAGCTCCTGGTATCTAGTAGGATCATTGTTACTCATTAAATAGAGTATAATTCCATTTAAACACTTTTTATATCTGAACATGTATATATTTTATGAAGTATATACAGTAGCAGTTTTCCTTTTGAAAGGTCATTAGAATTCTAATTCTAATTACAAATTCCCTCCACTCTTCTGCCCCCACATTCTCCAACTGCAATTAATCATATTGTTCCAGTACCACTTTACACCTTTATACCACTTCATTCTGTCCCCTCTCACTTGAAGGCATCTCTTTTAAATCCCAGTTTCCCTTCATTGTTCCCCTGGGCTCATGCAAATACAGTATAAGACATAGTTGCATGTTTTAAAATCCCAATTCTTTAAATTTTTCAACACTTTATAGAAATCCAAAGTCCCTTTAAAAATCCTAGGTATCCTAAATGTAATTTTAGACTCTTGTAAAATTAAGGGTAAGGCACATACTTGCTAATTTCAAAAGAGCAGAACTTGGGCATAAGAACAATAATACATAGATTAAAAACAAAATCCAGCAGTGTAGATCAGCATTCTGTAGTCAATAATCCTGCTTGTAGATTAGTTAGGAGGCTCCCACAACACAAAACAATGTCTCAGAATTACATCAGAGCAGAGACTCCCCACTTTCCTTAAGAGAATAAAACATTAGGGCAAAGTATTTCAAGTCCTTGGTCTGACTTTCCAAGGTTTCCATATTATCATTAAATAGGCCTGCTACCTATTACATGTATCGATAAATAATGTAGAAACACTATGGACTCATTAACTGAGTCACCTAAGGAAGAACAGTTTCACTATAGACCAGAGAGCAGCAGCTAATGCCAAATTCCTTTCTATTAATTGACAGCAAAATGTGCAACATACTGCTTAAACAATCTTCTGGCTTAGGAACTACTGAAAAGTAAGGAAATGATTTAATAAGTGCTTAAACCAAAAGTACCTACATCCGAGATATTTCTCTAGCCAGGAGACACTTTCCATTCTTTGTGGCAATAGAATCTGCTGAATTCTCCTCCTGCTACTTCCATCTTTCGAGGAAAAGAGGAAGTGTCTGGGTGGCTTACACTTTCCCTTTTAGAAATTACCTTTATTCAACGGAATGTGATCTCAGTGACCCAAGGTAAGTATGCTGGACATGAAGGGTTAAGGTTGGATCATCCACCTATGAAGACATGTAAGAGAAATAACTGAGCACCACAGACCTTTATTTTTCATTGTAGGGAAGTGCATACAAGATGAAAACCCTTCATGCACACTAGCTAGGAAAACCAGCGAGAGGAGGCCTCACTCTTACAGCCTCTCTCTCCCCAGAGAGAGCACAGTGCAAGACACTGAGGGCTGCACCACTTGAATCAAATTGAAATGACTTTGACCAGTGTCGTTCTTCCCATCTTATACACTGCTTCGTGTTCTTGACAGTTCAGGGTTTGGAACATCTCTGTCCAGTCTGAGGGATTTATTCATTTATACAAATGAAACTATTCCTATTCCTAACCTTGTAAATGAACTAGGATCTGCACACTGCTGAAGAAATTTCCAAGAAGGTGAGTCCTGCCACTCCTTGCAGAGTTAAGAGCTCTGTGGAACCCAGAAGAGCACAGGGGAAATCAGTGCTGCTTCCTTCAGAGGAGAGTGGAGGGAGCAGGGCTGGTGCCCGCTGCTCTCAGGGCAGGGAACCCACAGCAGCTAGGTTCTGATGCTTTACTAGGGAAAATGGAGGACATCTTTTTTACATTCTTACCAGGGCTTGAGTAAAAAAAAAATGCAGTTTGATTATGGCAGAGAATAAAATGTCTTTCTAAATATAAGTATGAGTAAATGAAAAATGAGAAGAAAGCTCTAGTTATCTTCGCTGGAGAGTGTGAAGGGACTTGTTGGCTTTGGTGAATGATTGGGTAAACAATAGGATAGTGACATCAAATAATTACTGTGAAATAGTATTTAGTGAAAATATATCAGGACATGTAGCTGTGCTCTAGTATTCTCACATTGCACAGCATGAGAAACAATGGACATGTATAGTACAAAGTCCACAGAGTCACAGTTATTCAAGTACATCTGTTTTTTATTCATCCATGACCACACTTATCATTATCTTTTACATCAGCAGTATCTCAATCAAAGTGAGTTAGTTTCTGTCATCTTGAAAGTTATTGTTTTCTTTAGTTTTAGATTGTTTAGATTTATTTATTTTCTGGTGAAAAAATGTAAGGGGCTGAGGGAGAGTTAATTAAAAATATATCTCTATTGCCTACTTTTAGAATATTTTAAAGGCTTTCCATAAACCCTTTAGAGTTCTTAATATGTACTTGAACAGAATATTTTAGAAGTTGATTTCAGACTTGTATGTATGTAAGGTTATCTCTCTTGGTGTATCATTTCTGTTTCTCAAACATTCTAAATTGTTTGCATATGTTTACACCTTGTTAATTTAGTAATTGAAAAATACACTGCTGAATCTATCAAAATATTTTGGGTTTTCTCAAATTCACAGATGAGTATGCTCTTTCACAAATGCATGAAGAGGACATTGCACATTTGTGCAATTGGGTCAAAACATATTCTGTGTTGCTATTTATTATGGTCCTATCAAGAGACATAAAATACTAAGAAATACCATATACTATTGTTGGTATATAAATTCAACATTTAAAGTATTATCTCTTTCTAAGGAGATATTATGGTTGTTTTTTGTTAACTTCACACAAGATAAAATTATCTGGGTTGAGATACCTGAATTGTGAAAACACTTCCTTCAAAATTGCCTGTAGGAAAGTGAGTAGGGCATATTTTTGATTAATGATTGATGTGAGTGTGCAACCCATTGGGGGCAGTGCCACTCACATGCAAGTGTTCCTGACTGCTGAGCAAACCGTGAGAATCAAGCAAGTAATCAGTGTTGCCCATGGCTTCTGCTTCAGTTCCTGCCTCCACGGCCAGCCTTGAGTTCCTGCTCTGACTGCCTTCACCAAAGGACTGTATGTGGAAGTGTAAAATGATATGAACACTTTTCTTCCCAAGTTGGTTTTGGTCATGGTGTTTTATCAAAGCAATAGAACCTGTAACTAGGAGAGAAATTGGTACTGGGTTGAAGGATATTATTGTGACACACCTGACTGTGTTTTAGGAAGGATTATGAAAGAACTTTGTAACTTTGGGACATAAAAGCTATGGAGTGTTTAGAGATTAATGAACTATTATGGGAACTTACAAGATAATGCAGAGGCAGTGCAGATGATGGGAGTCTGGCCTGGAAATTTCAGAAAGAAGGTTAAGCATCCCCTAAAGAATACACTGGGGCACTCAATATTTAAATTACAAATCTGTGATTCTGGTCAGCTGGGACTCAAGAACTGACTGTGATTAAGAAAAGACCAGCATTATTGAGGTATAATCTGGGAAGCATCTTCTCACTGTCAGTACACAGAAGCGGAAGTATTGGTCCAGAGTGGAACAAGGCTGTCCCTTGTGCTGACAACCAAACTTTGTATGTGAAAGACTCACTCAGGTGGTACTGGTTTCGGAAGCATGAAGGGGTCATAGGGAATAGGTGAAGCTTGTCACTGTGAAAGACCATGAAAGACCACTGGTAAAGCTATTAATTAGGTGCATAGGGACCCCAGCATTCCTGAGATGTCAGTACCCTAGGATGACATCAAGTATAGCAGCAGGTGTGGCGAGAGGCAGTCTAAGCACAGAAGAACTACTAGGTGTGCTTGGGTGGAAAAGCAAGAGAAATGGAGTTGCCAAGGCCCTTTGTAGAGCAGACAACATTTTTAACCTTGTAGAACTTGATTTTGCTTTGATTCAAATGAAAGTGTGACCTGGTTTTTCCATCTTGGAAAAACAATGTAAGTAACTTATTTTTTATTTTGTAAGAGCTCACAGTTGAGATACTTTGAATTTTTAAAGACTTTAGAATTTTAGAGACTTGGGATATTTTTGAGAGGCTTTGACATTTGGAAGAGACTTTAGGTGTTTAAAAGAAACTGAACATTTCAAGTGTTTAGCTTTTCAGTGCTGAGGATGGACACGTACTGATGCCAGAATCTAGTGGGCATAGATTGGCATTGATGCATGTATACTGTGTTGTGTAATACTGAAAATTCTACTAAAGTTGGGATGATTAGTCCATATTCAAAAGCAATAACACTTCTATAACAAAATGAGGATTCTCATGTAAACACATCCCATAAAAATTACACATAATCTTTGTCATCACATATCTGGTTGTATTTTAAATAGTTGTGTTTTCACAAGTACCAACCCAAATAAATCTTTCTATTTTAATTTTTCCTGGGATCAGAAGATCAATATTTTATGAAAATTAGAATGGTGCGCTGAAGAAGGGAGTTTCATGGTTGAGAACCAGCTGTAATCTCCTCCTTGACTACATAGATGATCTATTTTTTAATATCTTATGTCTTACAGAGTATGTCTTTCTCTTAATATTCTTTATCTTCCCTGTTACGTGTCCTTGTCTGAATATTCTATTCAACCTTGGATTTCTTTGAACATGGAGGATGTTCAATTTTTCTCCCAAAAAAGGGAAGCAATTGACACCCCTAGAAATTTAATATCCAATTAAACTGAGGTCCACATAGGCATGATTCCCAAACTAAAATACCATATATTGAACTAGAATCTTGGACTCATTCCATTCTCTGAAGACCATCAAGGAAGTATATAAAATACGAATGAGCTATAGAGCAGGACACTCTGTCCATTGGGGAATTTTGGGAATTTCCAGAACGTCAGTATTTTCTTGCTTCTAATTTTCTTGTTTTTGTTATTAGTTCCTTATAAATTTCTCTGATGAGGGTTGAAAGACCTGTGTACATAATAATAAGTTTAATTCTACTCCTATTTAGCAGTGTAAAATTAATAGATTCTCCACTAGGAACGAGAGTAGTCTAGTCGCAGGTTTCTATTTTCAGTAATGGTCCCAGGTATGGGTTTCCACTCATACAGTCCTTAGATCAAATCATGAAATGGATGGTTAATCCCACAACATTGCAGCCACTGTTGCACCAGTGAGCATGTTGCCAGAATGGTTGTTACTGTACCTGCAAGGATCCACAACTGAGTAAAGTTAATGATTATTAGGCTTCTTTGGTATTACACAGTAGCTTCCAGAATTGGAAAATCTAGCCAGTAGAGATGAGGCCTTCAGGTGAGTACCAAGTAGAAATCACCATTTTCTGTTCATCAAGAATGTGGTGTCTTCTGCAATAGAGTCTTACCATAAAGTTCTGGCTTGTACCTAAGAGCATTATCAATAGGCTATATGGTGGGGGTCTATAAAAACTGAAGGGCCAATCACTTCAAGAGAGCAAATTCATTTCTAGCACTAGGCTTTTTGTTAAACTGTGGTGTCTAGTAGAAACATTGTTGTCCGTTATACAGTAACTTCATGTGAATTCTTTTTTTTAAAGACAGAATTTCACTGTGTAGTTTTGGTGCCTGTACTGGATCTTGCTCTGTAGACCAGGCTGGCCTCAAACGCACAGAGATCCACCTGGCTCTGCCTCCTGAGTGCTGGGATGAGAGGTGTGCGCCACCACCTCTTGGTTTCATATGAATTCTTAATAGTTAGATAGCTAGAAATGGAGGAGAGAAGATAGATAGATAGATAGATAGATAGATAGATAGATAGATAGATAGATAGATAGATAGATGATAGATAGATAGATAGATAGATAGATAGATAGATAGATAGAAAGAATATATATATGGAAACTTCTTCAGGAATAGGTTTCCATCTTTGTTTCTGAAATATAATTAGTGTTAGTGACTCCTCTATTTCATCTACTACCCTACCCTCTCATCACGCACCCCACTTAACTCTTAAGTTTTGAAAGTTTATGAAAATTAGAGAAAGAAATGTAAGAATGGCTTGCCAAGCAATGACAAAGAAATTAGACATACCACAACCCTTGACAATAGGAGTATATTTTATATTTTGAAGCATATGACCTCAGGAATAAAACTAAACTTAAATGGAAGAGTGCAGATTATTCAACGTCTTCCAATATATATTAGGAGGAAGGAACATTTTTAATAAATTAGGAAACCATTGAAAGGTCTGGGGAGGATTTAAAAATAACATAGAGGTAGAAAATTGTGTCTATGAACAAATAAGAACCACTGAGTCAATCTTGAAAGGATAAAAATCAAGAAACTACAGACACAATTCCATCCAATAAATTCTAGGGTCCTGCTCTGTAAAGTATGTAGATGTTGGAGAAATTGACAGTAATATGATCACAAAGAGCCCAAAGATCACAATCCAACCCCAGGAGGGATAGGATGCTAATGAGGGGTGTTTGATGGAAAGCATAGTGGATAAGGGTCAGTGGTTCAGCATGGTCATCTTTCTTCAGTTATTGTTCATCCAGGTACACTGTAATAGGATGCAATTCATTTACATATAGGTCTCTGTAGAATGGGAAAAATCAGAAACCCACAGACAGATATCCATGGACAAGCTCCAGCACCAAGTAACAAAGGAAAAAGGATCCAGCATATTAACACTCATAGCCCAGACTCTAAACACTGCAACAATTACTGATTCCAACTCTTTTCTTCCACCACAACTGCCACTGGTCTAAGTCACCTAATGTGGCTAATGGGGAAGAATATCCTAGACTTGTTTGTTAATAAAAAAGTTCTACATCCAGTCTTCACAGTGGCACAGCTATTATTTAACTCAGTTTTTCTCTCACATGCAGTTATGGACATTATCAATTGCAGTCATTCACTCACACAGAAATATGCTTGTTTTGGAAATGTCTGTATATGTTTGTAATCCTATGTCCATTTTCATCTTTTAGGATTGTCCATAATTTTAGAGATAATGAGTGAATACAAAACAATTGTTCTTCAACAAGGATTAGAGGATGTGGCTGTGGATGACTACCAGTTTAGGAAAATCAAGTCCTTACTAAGACAGGAACTAAAGCTAACAAAAAAGATGCAAGATGACTATGACAAAATTCAGTTGGCTGACCTGATGGAGGACAAATTCCCAGAAGATGCTGGGCTGGAAAAACTGATAGAAGTGTGTCAAAGAATTAAAGAACTTGAAAACCTTGCCAAAAGGCTTAGAACAGAGAGAGCAAAAGGTAACATTGGAACACCTTGGACACTCATCCCTTTTCTTCCCTCCCTGAACTTTCTGGCTCCCTATATCCATCAGAGCTGATGTGTCGCTTTACCACTGTGTGCCTTAGACATTATGGGGGTTGAAGCATTTCAGATGTCAACAAGTTGATTTCAAGAAACCCTTTCTCACAAAGAAATTTGATATATTTCAGGGTAAACTTCTTTTACATTGGAGGTAAATAAAATAAAAAGCAGTTGTTGAGATAGATTAGAATACCCAACATGGTAGTAAAACCATAAAATGATGAAGTGAACAATGAAAATATCATTTAAAGAATATAAATAGAGTAAATTTAATACTCAATTAACAATCTTACCCATTCATTAATATCTTTTCTGCTAACAAATATTATCTAATATTTAAGTAGAAGTCTGCATCTTAAAGATATGAAGAAGCTTCTCTTTATAAAGTCACTGGATTTAAAAAGTATTATATATACAGGTACACAACTCTGACCCCAGCATTTATCATAATGAAGATCTGAAACTGCAGTTTACATTGCACAAGTTTATATCAGATTTCCTTTCATTGCTTTCTATGATTTGAGAGTATTATACACAAAGCATGACTAGTCAGTGTGATAGAAATTTGAAATGGGAATGAGAAAAGCTTAGCTGATGGACATGGGTTCAAGGACAGGAAGCATTTTCTCATTTTAGACGGGACAAGTAATGAAAACATCAAGTAGTGGAGACTGTGTCTAAGGCAGTGCCTTTTTAGTGGTGTGTCCCTACAGTAAACTAATAGAATAAACATAGATATGAATGCAATGGAGAGAAAATGGCAGGAAAACTACATGGTTCCAAGTCCTCTGTTTTGGTTTATGTGGGCTCTTTTCTTCATGCATTTGTTGTGATGAAAATTATACCCATCCCAGTAAAAGGAAAATCCCCACTGAGAAAAAGGAAGCAAGAAGCAGGCTCTGAGACACCCACATCGACTACCAGCAACATCTTAGCATCTGATGGAGGGGAGACTTCCACAGCTCAGGTGAGCTTGAGGAACAGCAGCGGGCTGGCAGTCCACAGAGGGGTCAGCAGTGCCTCTTCCCCTACTCTGTCCATTAAGGACTCATTGCTTTATTAGTTTATCTTCAAGCTTTATTGAAACTCATGGTAAGTGGTCATGCAGCATTAATATGTGTTCACTCCTACTAGAGAGCTCTGTACTTGAAAGTCAGGTAGAACAATGCTGCCCATGTTTACACACCAAATTTTAAAATTCAAATTCAATTTTGTCCTACCATAGAAGTAATGTTAGAAAAATTGTGTATAAAACCCTTTCCTCTTTCTTTGTTTAATGAAACCACTTATGCACACACAGTTTATGACTATTGATAATCATGTCTTAGACCTGGGCAGAAGGTAAGTGTTATTCCTTCAAATTCCCAACATATTCAGGCAAAATAAATCTAGTACCTAATAATAAAGACACATTCTGTTCGCTTGCTACTGAGACTCATTAACAGGCCAATGGATATACTTTCAGAAAAGAAAAAGTATTAATAAAGAAAAAACTGGAGTGAAAAAGACCAAGCAGTCTGAATCGCCAGATCACCCTCCCTGTTCTGAAGAAGCCACAGCCAGATGCCAGGCCTCAGTGCTGCAGACCTCATCTTTGGCTTCATCCAACACTTCTTTGGCTAAGGTACAGGTTTTCTGTCTCCCTTTCATTTCTTCAATTCAATCATCAAAATCAGATCTTGATGTTCTGACCATGTGACCCACTTGGCACTGAGATTTAATTTATTAGAAAAACACAGAGGCTGGATATGTTAGAAGTCAATCTCCACACAAAGGCAGAAACATTAAAGATAGGTGATACAAATATAGAATTTGCTGCACCATAACCTTTTGTTGCTATGAAGACACTGAATGAACATGGCAGTTCTTTTGACAATGAGGCACTTCTGGCTTGTATTGATCGCAGGTAGGAAAGGAGAGGTGACAAGTCCAGCATATACAAGTGTTATTAGCAATGAGTGCGGTTTCCATAAGTTGGAATCCATATCAGTCACTGCTAAAGCAGCTAAGAACCTGAGACTAGGGAGGTCATGGGCCTGGGAGAAACCTACTACTATTATTCTGCTAAAGGAACATACCAATAACATTTGACACACTGTTATATCTATAGAGGAGTGCCTCATTCACCTCTCATCACAGAAGCTTCTTCTTGTCACAGTTGGGAATTAACACAGAGACACACAACTGGCCAATGTGCAGACAGTGAGACACTTACAGTAATCCATTCCTCAATGGGTTTTCTTCATCAACTCCCTCTTCTCGCAGCTCAGGGATTTATGTGGAAGAAGAGGATGAAAGGTTCTAAGAGCCAGAGATGGTATACCACTCCAAGGAAACAGTGTCTTTCAAACAGGACTGATGAACATATAAACTCAGAGACTGGTGGCACACAATTTAAAAGTACAGGTTCAAACCACCTGGGGTCCCAAACTTGAGAGGAGGAAGTGGACATAAAGTCCTATCCCTAACCAAGGAGCTTTTTTCAGTTGATACCCACTAGCAAAGGGCTTCTCCAGTGGAGACTATCAACCACATTCTAGAGCAGGCCCCATGGCTAGGAGTAGTCGGCCAATATAAAAAGAGCTCCATGTGGTTTTTCTTTCTTTCTTCCTT
>CABHPH010140333.1:31504-52024 GCA_902168325.1 Peromyscus nudipes
TCTTTCTTTCTTTCTTCCTTTCTTCCTTTCTTCTTTCTTTCCTTCTTTCCTTCCTTCCTTCCTTCCTTCCTTCCTTCCTTCCTTCCTTCCTTCCTTCCTTCTTTCTTTCTTTCTTTCTTGCTTTTGTGAGGTGTTGTTATTATGTTTTGCTTGGGAATTTTTTTCTGATTTTATTTTATTTTTTGAGAGTGAGAGGAAGAACATGAAGTTAAATGGTAAGAGGAGAAGATCTGGGAGAGTTGGGGGAGAGGTATCATAATCAATATGTATTATATGAAAAATTAAATAAAAATAATAGAAAAATACTAATTCTTGAAGGGAAGAAAAAAATTAAAGAATTGTTTGGAAATATAGGAAAATAAAACATTCATCAGAAACGGAGTGAAAAGAGGTGAGCTACAATCTATTATGTCATGTTTATGTTTTTCAGGTCAGGATACTTTCAATTTGGTATCATTTCTGCAGTATCAATTACCAATATTAATCTAATAACACATGAAAAAGAGGATGATTGATGTCTCTTAGTTTTTTTCTGTGTTCTCATTGAAGGAAACAAATGATTTGTCACAGAGAGAAAACTACAAAATTATCAGCATCTGTTCTCTGGACTCTCCCTTTCCTCTCTCTATTCTTCCTTCTTTACCTCTCCCCCCTTCTTTTTCTCACTCAGAGAAATATAATCAGACATTTAAGCAATAACAGAAGCAAGTGTATTCATCCCAAACCTTACCATTCAGATAATTTAAAGGGTTTTCTTTGTATTTTTCAGATACTTTTATAATTATGTGAAAATTTTTTCTAGTGTAACATCTTAAAATAGTTACTTTATTATTTGCTTTTCAAATTTAACATATCAGGACTTTTTTCCAAGTCATTAACTTAAAATTCATATAATATTCAATGGTTACATCAGTGTATCTGTTCCTTTTTTAAATAATTCATTTTAGATTACTTATCTATTACTACAAACTCAGTACCACTTTCAGTGATTATCCTTGAAATGTGTGCATTAAAGACCATTTTGTGGCCTTCTAAAAACCCACTAATTTATTTTATGCATATCCTATAACTTTATTGATAATTTAAATCTAGTCATTGCTACTTGTTTACTTATATACCCATCACTACCACTAATTATATTCCTTTTTTATTTTCATTTTATACTAATTGGTTACACTGATTAAAAAAAACAGATCCAAATTAAATCTAATCAGTCATAGGTGATAGTTGTTTATTACATGATAGCTTGGATTATTTTCATTCCCTTGGGCCTGTGAAACAATAACCCTATCTCCTATTCTATGAAGTTTATAGATTTTCATTGTTTTGCATACTCTGTCTTATAGTAAGGCAATCTTCTCTTCATTGAAATACTCTGTTAAAACTCACTGAACTCAGAACACTATGCAGAAAGCAGAGTAGATGCCTGATAATATTTCTCTGGATTTGCAAATTTTTGCTCTTCAGGAAAACTCTCTATCCATGTATAAGGACATAGGTCCAACCAAAGTACCACTCATGATCCTATTTAAAAGAAATGACTTTGGGCCACCTCATGTAGTTTTTGATCATTTAATTGTAGCAGATTGGTTTTTCCTTAGAAGATATACTATAATTCGTACACTCAGAATAACCCCAGATAGTTCTGTGTTAACTAAAGTCCTATGTCATCTTTATGGTTTGTATTTAACATTCTGTATTTTCAACAGTATTTAACTTTCCCCTTTTATATTCTTCGGCCATAGAGCAAAGGATATATTAGAATTCATTATAATTTCACTTAAGTACATCATAAAATTGCTCTCAAATCTTCTGTTGTGTTCATGCTGAATATCTTGCTTAGCAATATTCCTCTGATTTTCAGTGAGTGTTCAAACTTCAGTTGCTGAAGCCCATTGCTTCCATTCATTAGCCTTTTGGTTAATGAAATAATTCCTCTTTAGTTTATCCACACTTCTACAAATACATAAAAATTGATAGGACTTATGTGGAGATTGTGATTTATCTTATGTAAAAGTTAATTTGTATTTAGTAATAAACTTATATATTTATATTCCTGTGTTTGTTCAACCAAAAAAAACACAGACCCAAACTCAGAGCATTACCAGAGGAGCTGTTCTCCAAAAGGATGACATGACAGTGATGGTGCTCAATGCAATAGACCCATTTGTATATGAGTCATCAGAACATGAAGTAAAAGAAATGTTTCATGCTACAGTGGCCACTGTGAATGAGTATTTCCATGTGAAAGTTTTCAACATCAACCTGAAAGAGAAGTTCACAAAAAAGAATGTCATCATAATCTCCAATTACTTCAAGTCCAAAGGAATCCTAGAGATAAATGAGGCTTCCTCTGTGTTTGAAGCTGGTCCTGACCAGAAGATTGAAGTCTCCAACAGTCTTATCAGAAAAGCAAATAAACCTCCCCAGATTTCTGATTTTCACAAGTATGGCCCTGGAGCAGTGGTTTATGGGTTGTTTACATTACATAAGGTAATGCCTGAAAATTTGTTTTTGTCTTTTTCTCCACCAACACCTGTACTCAAATATGATAACTTTCCAGTCACTATAATAATATTGTAACAGAAGTCTTTACCATGGCTGGGGATAACAGGTGAAATCACTCCATATACTAAGGAATAAGAGTGGGTGACATATTAACAACCTACTTCCAAAGATATCTCTTAAAGAGTTCCCTGAAATTGAATTACCAAGAATCTTTATTTTACTAGTTACAAAATACCTACCTGTAGCTAGAGTTTTCCTGCCTGGCCCACAGTCAGGACAAATCTCTCTCACCCACCAGTCCCACAGCCGCTCAGACCCAAACAAGTAAACACAGAGACTTATATTGCTTACAAACTGTATGGCCGTGGCAGGCTTCTTGTTAACTGTTTTTATAGCTTAAATTAATCCATTTCTATAAATCTATACCTTGCCACATGGCTTGTGGCTTACCGGCATCTTCATATGCTGTTTGTCATGGCGGCGGCTGGCAGTGTCTCCTCAACCTTCCACTTCCCAGAATTCTCTCCTCCTTGTCCCACCTATATTTCTTCCTGCCTGACCACTGGCCAATCAGTGCTTTATTTATTGACCAATAAGCAACATGTTTGACATACAGACCATCCCACAGCACCTACCCTCAGCCATGGTGAGCAGGAATGGTGTAGGACATAGTTCACTGCCATGCCAACAGTCTCAGTTATTTTAAGCTCCACTGCAACTATACAATACTCATGCTTCTCTTTCTATACACTTTGTTTCTATAGATGGACTGAATCAGGATGATTATTGATTGTGACAGGTATTTGGAGTCATACATGATTGGCTGGCATCCTTCTATATCAAAAACTACTCAATAAAATCAATCTTCTATCTTTATAGATAGTAGGTTTAATCATTCAATGTTGACTCTTGTATCTTAATTGACTATTTCTGAAGAATATAGCAATTGAGAACTATTGTACGAAGTGACATTTGGGAGGCAAGTGAACCTAGTTTTCTCATTTACAGAAGAAAATATACACAGACTTTTCATTGATGCATCAATGGCCAAAATCAGGGTATTAGGATTCAGTATTTAAAATTGACAACCTTGGGGGAACTCAGCAAATGTTTTGTAAACTTGGCAACTTTAAGCCTGTTTAGTCCACCCTCTTTTAAAAAGACCCTGTAGTTTAAATCCATACTTTAAGGCACATTCTTTAGAGACTATGCTTATGAACACAATTGAAAAGTTGAAGAGCAATAGCTTGAGAGAAACTCAATACAGTATGAATTGGGGACATTGACTTACTTGGACATGATACTGGAAAGAGGTAAGCAAATGGAGAGGGTCTAAATGAATAAATTACTGGAATCTTATCTGTTCTGTAGATTTTTTTAACCTATTTAATGAATGAACAGTGGGAGCAAATGGCCATTCATCCCTTTATAAGCAGAAGATATAAAGATGGTTGTCCAAAGTTCTGATCTTGAGATCAACCAGGGTGGTTTATGGAATCAAGACTGTTGAGGAATAGAATAGGGAGTAGTGAAAAACAGGAAAAACATTTATTGTCCTAATATTTCCAGGTACAAATCTTCTAGATAACAAAAGTAAATCATTGCAGTAATAAAAGAAAAGGATTTGGGAAGACTTCAGTAAAGATACCTATATGCCTGTGTCTGTAACAGATTTCATATTTTCCCGTGATTTTTGCCACAAAATGTCTCTTTTTGAATTTATAACAATGTCTCTGAATGTGATAACTTTCAGAAAATGAATGTTAATTTTACTTTTGCAGAAAAAATTGAACCCAAAGAACACAATCTATGAAATAACGGATGATGATAAAAATAATATAGACGTTGTAGGGAATGGAAAATGGTACAACATCAACTGTGAGGAAGGAGACAAATTTCAACTCTTCTGCTTTCAACTGAAAACAATTGACAAGCAACTGAAGTTGGTGTGTGGTGATCACAGTTTCATTAAGGTAGGAAGTAGACTAGGAATGGAGTTGTCAAAGTGGAAATTGATGCTTTCTTTAGGATTCTGAATATTGACTTTTCAGTGTATTACACAGATAATTCTATCTCTGGAGGAGAGAATTGAGATTATGCCCTTATACTCATTTCTAGGGGATAGATTTTTTTAATGGATGTTGAAGAATTAATCCAAAGATTATTGTGTGTATTCTAAATAACCAGAAGTATGAAGAAGTTAGAATGACATGGAAGTACATTTGAATAGAGATCAAAAGCAAGGGTTTTTAATAATGCAGATGTGATATGAATGACAGCCTCAGTCATTAAGAGTTGACTAATTCTGGAGAAAGTTAAACTCTTAATCTGGATTTTAAGGGAAGAAATGCCTACATATTTAGGAGTTATCAGAGTGTTTGGCACATCATAAAAAATGAGTAGGTATTACTTTCTTAACTGGGTGAAGATACTAGAGAGATAGAGAGATCTAAAAAATAGAAATGACATGAAAACACACCCAAGTGGGGATCAACACTATTAATTCTACTACATATGTAAGATGACAACTCTGAGAACAGGAGACCAAATGGCTGTTGAAATGGTCAGATAAATGTAGCATTGTCAGAAATAAGGAAATGGGGACCATTCATGGTGGATAAGGTAAATACTGAAAGGTTTATGAAGATGAATACTTCATCACTTTGACACAGCAGTAAAAAGTATTTTGTCCTGAAAATTTGTGTTGCGCAGAAACTTGACTTGGAGGCAGAAATATTAGTTAGACACAACTATGTGCTATTATACACTTTCATATTAAGTATTTGCATTAAATATTGAGGAACTTTGTAAGTTGCTTATGAAATCTTTGGCAGTTTGAATATCACCATAGACTTGTGTCACTAAAGCATGCAAAGGCTATGGAGCATGATTTTAAAAACTAGGCAGCTATTTTATCAAGACAAAACTGAAGCTATTTCATAATAGTACTAAGCAGGGAAAAAGATAAATGGGGCTTTGAGTAGTGGAGATGACTAATGTTTAAGAAGAAAGACCCTCATTATTTTACAACCAGCTTGGTAATGGTGGTAAGAGAGAAAATGAGTTCAAGGCACATACAAATGTGATTCAGTGATTATCGTTAAGAAACAGGATAAGGTCGGGTGGTGGTGGCACACGCCTTTAATCCCAGCACTTGGGAGGCAGAGGCAGGCGGATCTCTGTGAGTTCGAGGCCAGCCTGGTCTCCAAAGCGAGTTCCAGGAAAGGCGCAAAGCTATACAGAGGAACCCTGTTTTGAAAAACCAAAAAAAAAAAAGAAAAAAAAGAAAAAAAAAGAAGCAGGATAAATGGTGCTGATACTAACATTGAGAACAAAGAACACCACATAGGGGGTGGAAGGATGCTCAGGTTGATGTTGATATTGAACCCCCTTTAGTAAATTCACATTTGTACTAATAGAGAAGACCTGCCAAATACTTACTATGAGCTGGGACTTTAAACAGCAAAAGAGAGATAATAATAATTTCCATTTTGTAGATGATCAGAAATAGTCACTGACAAAGATAGCAAGTGCTGGAACTGAATTCTACCTCTGCTACCTGGCACTGAATGCAGATTCATAGAAAAGATGAGTATGTGGATCAGTGATGACAGTTATGGATCACAGGACAGTGAATGGACAGCCAGTGGTAAACAATACTACAAATTTGTAAGATAAACAAATGGAGAGGTCAAGATAAAATGAAAGCTAGAGGAAACATAGATAGAGAAAATTTAAAGAGGAATAGGATCAACATTGTTCATGCCAGACAAAAATGAGCAGGGGTCTATCTTGTAATAACTCTATAAAAATCTTAGAGATGGTTTAAACAGAAGGTATACTCCAGATACAGCAGTCAAAATGTAATTGCTGCTACATTCTGACACAGGGATATACACATTAGTTGTTCCATTTTCAAGAATACAAGAATCCATGAGGTCCAACTATATCTGATAACCTAGAGCAGTAGTCATAGGCAAAGATGGGTACTGAAGTATATAAACAGTGCTTTCACTCAACTGCTGGAGTCTTATAGCATCTCTCACTGTCTCTTTCTAGGTCACCAAGGCTGGGAAAAAAAAGAACACCCACTGAGCATTCAAGCCCAAAAGATGAAGAAAGACCATTTGATTGGAAAGTCTTTCCCAGCCTTTTATTCTTAGGTAGTGTCTATCTTTGAATTTGAGGTGTGTTTCTGTATGCAGCAGAAAGATGGGTCCTGCTTTCATATCCATTCTGTAAGCCTGTGTCTTTTTATAGGTGAATTAAGTCCATTGATATTAAGGGATATTAATGACCAGTGATTGTTCATTCCTGTTATCTTTTTGGTGGTAGTGTGTGTGTACTTCTCTTCTTTGGGGTTTACTGCTGTGGGGTTATCTATTGCCTGTGTTTTCATGTGGGGTTATCTATTGCCTGTGTTTTCGTGGGTGTATCTGACTTCCTTAGATTGGAATTTTCCTTCTAGTGCTTTCTGTAGGGCTGGGTTTGTGGATAGGTATTGTTTAAATCTGGTTTTGTCTTGGAATGTCTTGTTCACTCTGTCTATGATGATTGAAAATTTTGCTGGGTATATTAGTCTAGGCTGGCATCCATGGTCTCTTAGTGTCTGCATTACATCTGTCCAGGTCCTTCTGTCTTTCAAAGTCTCCATTGAGAAATGGGGTGTTATTCTGATAGGTTTGCCTTTATAGGTCACTTGGCCTTTTTCCTTTGCTGCTCTTAATATTCTTTCTTTATTCTGTAGGTTTAATTGTTTAATTATTATGTGGCGAAGGGACTTTTTTGGGGGTCTAGTCTGTTTGGTGTTCCATAGGCTTCTTGTATCTTCATAGGTATTTCCTTCTTTAAGTATGGAAAGTTTTCTTCTACGTTCTTGTTGAATATATTTTCTGTGCCTTTGAGTCGGTATTCTTCTCCTTCCTCTATCGTATTATTCTTAGATTTTGTCTTTTCATGGTGTCCCAGATTTCTTGGACATTTTGTGTTATGACTTTTTTGGCTTTGGTATTTTCTTTGACTGACGAATCCATTTCCTCTATTGTATCCTCTACACCAGAGATCCTCTCTTCCATCTCTTGTATTCTGTTCGTTATGCTTGCATCTGTGTTTCCTGTTCACTTACTCAGATTTCTATATCCAGCATTCCCTGTTTGTGTCTTCTTCATTGTTTCTATTTCCCATTTCAGGTCTTGAACTGTTTCCCTCACCTGTTTCATTGCTTTTTCATGCTTTTCTTTAAGGGATTTATTGCTTCCTTCCAATTTTTTGTTTGTCTTTTCCTCTATTTCTTTATAGATTTCTTCCAATTTTTTGTTTGTCTTTTTCTCAATTTCTTTATTGATTTCCTCCACTTTTTTGTTCGTTTTTTCCTCAATTCCATTTTTCATTTTTTCTTGAAAGCACCATCTTCATGATGCTATTCTTAAGGTCGTTTTCTTCTGCTTCTTCTACCTTGTGATGTTCAGGTCTTGCTGTTGGGGGAGGGCTAGGTTCTGGTGGTGCTGTATTTCTCTTTCTGTTTTTGTATTTTTTCTGCCTTGAAGTCTGACCATCTCTTCATGTAATAGGTATATGAGGTGCCTGTGTCTGAGCGAGTTGCTGTTGGTCCACT
Organism: Peromyscus nudipes; assembly: GCA_902168325.1. Classification (NCBI taxonomy): domain Eukaryota; kingdom Metazoa; phylum Chordata; class Mammalia; order Rodentia; family Cricetidae; genus Peromyscus; species Peromyscus nudipes. The sequence goes on from CABHPH010140333.1 coordinate 39,627, forward strand.
CTGTGCTTGTTGTATCTGTGTCTCAGGGGGCCCTTCTGGGTCTAATCTTAGCTCTTGGTCTGATTGGAGCAGGCAGCTTCTGTGTTTCAGCTAGCTGCCTCTTGGCTCAATCCAAGCTAGTTGATTCTGTGACTCACGGATTCGTTCTTGGTTTTATCAGAGCTCTTGGTCCAGTCAGAGCTGACAGATTCTGTGTTACAGGAAGCCTCTCTTGGTCCAATGAGAGGTGGCAGATTCTACTTCTCAGAAAGCCACTCTTGGTCTAATGAGGGCTGTTAGATTCACTGCCTGCTGAGGTTACTTTGTCCAATGACAGCTCTTGTCCAATGAGAGCTCTCTCTCTAGGCCAGATGAGAACTAAGGGTTGGTTTCCAAGCCACAGGAAGTGGCTTGGGTCTCAGGTGGATGGGTATGGGCACAGGGCATGTAGATTGCAGGGTAAGCTGGGGGATCTTGGAGAAGGGGGAGCCTTCCCCCAGGAACCCTGCCTGCTTGCTGGCAACTGGGGCCCAGTTTGGGTGGGTGTTCCTGGGGAATGGCTGGGGCCCAGGAATGGATCCTTGGGGCAGGCCTTACAGGGTATGAACAGAGTCACTTACCTCTAGGTCCGAATATAGCTGGGGTTGGTTTCCAAGCCTCAGGATGTGGCAGGGATCTCGGGCAGATTGGTATGGGGGCAAGGCATGTAGATTGCAGGGTCTGCTGGGGAATGTTGGAGAAGGGAAACCTTCCTGCAGGAGCCCTGCCAGCTAGCCAGCAACTGGGCTCAAAATTTCTTCTTGTTCTCTTTTTCTATGAAAATAACACTTGAATTTAATTTCTCTAGTGCAAAAATAATAAAAATTTCTTTTTAAAAGGACATCATTACAAAATTCTGTATGTAATATATTTAATTCACGGGTGAACTGTTTGACACTGATGTATTTGTGCTCTGTGGAACACATAGGATGGAGTACACAGAATTTCATCAGTGTTGAGTTCTACATTCTGAAAGGACTTCCAGAATTTAGGACCTATTAAGATTCTTTCCCACTCTGTGGGCTGTGCCTTCCCTCTATTGATTTTTCTCTTTTCTGTACACAAACTTAAAGCTTTATGAGGTCCCATTAGTCAATTGTTGATCTTAATTCCTGGATGTATCAAGTCCAATTTAAAAAGTCCTTCTGAATAGAACAGTGTTAGTACAGGCACTAAGATCAACAATTAATAAATGGGACCTCGTGAAATTGGGAAGCTTCTACATACATGGCAAAGGACTCCATCATTGACACAAGGAAGTAGGGTACAGAATGGGAAGAGATTTTTACCAATTACGCATATGATAGAGGCATAATACCCAAAATATATAAGGTACTCAAAAAACTAGATAATCAACAAAACAAACAACTCATATAAAATGGGGTACAAGCTGTGCTTGGTGGCACATGCCTTTAATATAGCTCTCAGGAGGCTGAAGGAGGTAGATCTCTGTGAGTTCAAAGCCAGCCTGGTCTAATCAGAGAGGTATAAACAGAGAATTCTCAAAAGAGAAAAATCAAATGGCTGAGAAACAAAGAAAAGTTCAACATCCTTAGCCATCAGGTAAATGTAAACCACAACTATTTTGACGTTTCATCTTAAACACCTCTGTGGTGATATTTTATTTGTGCTCTAACAAATAAAGCTTGCCTGGGGATCAAAGGAAAAAGCCAGCCACTATATTAAACATAGAGGTTAGGCAGTGGTAGCAGATGCCTTTAATCCTAGCGTTCGGGAGGCAGAGTTTCATCTGGATCTCTGTGAAACAGAGCCAGATATGGTGGCACACAATTTTAATCCCAGCACTAGTTAACAATAGAGGTCTGGAGGTCTGTATAGACAGACAGGAAGTGATAGAGCTAGGTGGAAAGAAGAAAGTGATGTAGCTGGGTGGAAATAGGAAGTGAGATGGTAGGGCACAGAAAGGTATATAGGCGTGAGTATACAGGAAGTAGCTCTCTCTTGGGCTGGGGATTTCCTAGCAGTAAGAACATGTGGCTGTGACTTATTCTATTCTTCTGATCTTCCAGCTTTCACCCTTATATCTGGCTCTGGTTTTTTTGTTTTTTTTTTTAATTAATAAGACCAGTTAGCAATTCCTGCTACACCCCTCTGAATGGCAAAGATCACTAGAACAAGTGACAGCCCTTGCTGGTAAGGATGTGGAGTAAGGGGAATAGTCATCAATTGCTGGTGGAATACAAACTTGTACAGCTTTTTCCAGTCTCCTTTGAAGACTTTCAATGTAATTCACATTTTTTTCTTTCTGAGTCTTTTCAGACTCAAAACCATAAGACTGTATCCTTTGCTCTCTTTAGAAAGTTTGTAGTTTAGTGTTTTTCCTTTAGTCTATTATCTGGTTCTTCTTATTTTTAGATATGAAATGGGATTTACTTTAATATGAATATGGAATTTGTCCCATTAAAACTATTTTTCTTGATAAATATGCTAGAATTGAATAAACTCTCCTTTCTCTACTTATTTTCTTTTGTCCAAAAGCAGCTTTCTGGATTCTTTATTGTATTTAACCAGCAGTTCCTCTGCATTTTAAATGCAAAACTACATGAAAAATTGTTTGTCTTTACAAAGAACCCAAAACAATAGACAAAAATATTATAATTTCAGTATTTCAAGATATAGAAATAAACATATAAAAAACTGACACTTGCTGTAGATATTGCTCTGTATAAATAAAATACTGATTGGCCAGTAGCCAGGCAGGAAGTATAGGCAGGAAAAGCAGAGAAGAGAATTCTGGGAACAGGAAGGCTTAGTCAGGAGACACTGCCAGGCGTTGCCATGAGTACCAACATGTAAGATACTGGTAAGCCACAGGCCATGTGGCAAGGTGTAGATTTATAGAAATTGGTTGATTTAAGATGTAAGAACTAGATAGCTAGAAGCCTGAGCCATTAGGCCAAACAGTTTAAATAATATAAGAATCTGTGTGTTTATTTTATAAGAGGACTGCGGGACTTTTGGAGCTTGGTGGGAGCTAGAGAGAAACTCTCCAGCTACAGAACTCCCTTACCTTTCAAACATGCAGTTTTCAAAACTCATTTTCCAACATTATCGAGTACAATGAACTACAATATATCTAGCAATAGAGTTTTAAATTTTGATCAATTTTACCTCTTCCTACTTCCTCAGTTCCTTTGAGATCCATACCTATCCCAAACCCAGCCTACTTTAAGGAGTAATTTCTGTCTAATTAGTGTGTCTATATGCTCTTGGATATTGTCATACACTGGAGCATATTCAATGTACCAGTAGTGACATCCTAATCAAAATAGCTCTCCATGGGAGGTGATGGTACACACCTTTAATCCCAGCACTTGGCAGGCAGAGCCAGGGGGATCTCTTTAAGTTCAAGGCCAGCTTGTTCTACAGAGCGAGATCCAGGACAGGCACCAAAACTACACAAAGAAACCCTGTCTCGAAAAACCAAAGGAAAAAAATAGCTCTCTCAGCAAGGGGTAATATTTTGTGTCAATCTCTTTTCTTCGTACTGAGCTTTTTTTCTCTGAATTAAGTTACACAGGTCGGGTGAATGCTCTCACAACCACTGAATGTTCATTTGTGTAACTTCCCTGTTATATGTGTAAAACTCTCTTTCCTATACTCATCTATCCACTTTCACTTCTACACTCTTTGAGCCTGTAAGAAGCAGGATATACTTGTGCTCACAGACAAGCACTAGGGAAATCAGGGATGTTAAAGACACATGATAGTCTCTGTAAAGGAAGAGATGTATAAACTTTTCTGTCCAGAAGGCTAGGAATGGATGTGGTTACTAGCCTGGTGACCTCTGCACTGTCTATATGGTCAGACGACATAGGCTCACCCAGACTCCAACATTTATCTCAGACAATCTATAGCACAATCCTCCTGAAACCCTTATGATGAGCATTGTTTATCTTGAACCTGCTTCCTTAGTTAATCTATAGTACTTATTTCTATGGAATATGTCACTTGTACTTTACCAGAGATTCAATATAATCATGTCTGAAGCTTTGTTGTACATATGGAGTTATGTTAATTATCGCCAGAAAATTTTTTTCCAAATTGTGCTGTGCTTAAATATGCCTGAAATAAACTACTTGATGTCAGACTAAGTTGAAACAACACAGGCCACTGAGTCTTGTTGAACCAAATCTCCTTCTTGCCTCTCCTGGATCAACACTCAGCTGGCCATGGTGTTTGCAGACATCCCCCATACCAGCCTACTGTTCTACAATGATCTCTGACACATGGGAAGAGGGTTTGCTCTATTTATGTTCCATTTAGGCCTGAGCACTGCACAGTCTCTTAGTCTCTATACCAAGATCACATTGTGCATAAGTTTCACCAGACTAAGTCTTTAATTGCTAATCCATAATTGTTTGCTTCTTTTTGTTCTGAGATATCTGTGTGACAAGACAGTTCTCCAAATAATTATCAATCCCTAAAAACAAGAGAAATGCATTTTTAGCATTCTTTTGCTCCATTTGTAAAAAATCTCTTCTGCACAAATTAGATTGAGGAAAACTGGTCTGCACTACCTAGTTCAGTGATGGTGATTTGTGTGCTGCATACTGAAATAATTATGAAATGAAATGATAATGAAAAGTGAAAACAGGCTGAATCATGTTCATTCTTGTGATGTGTTCTCTTTTGTTTGTTTGATTTTTTTGAGGCAGGGTCTCACTGTGTAACTCTGTCTGCCTGGAAACTCATTATGTAGATTAGGCTGGCCCTGAACTCACAGGTACTCCTGTTTCTAACACCTGAGTACTGGGATAAAAGGCATGCACCACCACACCTGACTTTTCCCATATGGTCTTGACCCTCTGATCTCTGAGTTAGGTCATTCTCAAACCTCGCTGAGATCTACCAAGTGCATGACATCTACATAGCATCTAAAGCCTACAAAAGAGAAACTGGGATAGTCACAGGGGTCTATGGCTTCCAACCACATGTTCTGTGTGTTTCTTTATCTTACTCTTGATTCAGTAGTCTTCAGATGGCTCCAATATCAGTCCTTAACCACTTCATATGTGGCCCATGTCAGGAGACCTAAGGGTCCTAATAATCTAAGTTTATACAAGATCTGGGGGTCGTTATGTCCAAGGCCTACAGGAGAGCTGTGACCTGGCATGTAAACTTGATGCTGCTCCTTATTGCCACCTCCTGATGCTCACTGCTGCCAAACACAAAGGAACACAAGACCTGCTAAGGACCAGATCTTGAAAAGCATCAGGTATACTCATGACTCCCATACAGTTAAATGAATGGACCCGGGTAGCTCAATGGTAGCAGCCATCAGCCATGGTACCAACCTGCTTCCAGGTAATGTAGCAGCCTTCCACACCACCATCCACTGCCAACTGTCATTGATTCCATGTCACATGATCGCAGTAGTCCAAAAATATAATTGCAGAAACTCTCCACTAGTCCACATAGAAAAACACAGTGAGACAAATGCTTTCAGACCCTTCTGCTTCCAGAGGTTCAGAGCTCTTACACACTTTTCAGGGCTTTGGGGCTCTCATTACATAGGTCCCCAACCTGACCTACCTGTCTACAAATAATGAAGAAATTCTGTCCACAAATAATGAAGAAATGCCAAGATAATATTTTTACTTCTGTAGTCCAGAAAACAGCCATTGCCAGACTGTTGTATGTTTATTTGAATTTGGGTTTACATATTATAGTTTGGGTATGTTGTTCTTTCATTTTCATTGAATTCTAGGAAATCTTTAATTTCTTTATTTCTTCCTTGATCCATTGGTGATTCATTTGGGCATTGTTCAGTTTCCATGAGACTGTAGGTTTTCTGTAAATTTTGTTGTTGTTGAAATCTAACTATAAGCCATGGTGGTCCAATAAAATATGGGAGGTTATTCCAATTTGTTTGTATCTGTTGAAATTTGCTTTGTGACCCAGCATGTGGTCAATTTTAGAGAAGGTTTCATGGGGTCCTGAGAGGAAGATGGAATGTTCTGTAGATATCTATTAAGTCCATTTGAGTCATAACTTCTGTTAGGTCCCTTATATCGCTGTTAAATTTCAGTCTGGCAGATATATCCAGTGGTGAGAGTAGGGTATTGAAATCTCCCACTACTAGTGTGTGGGGTTTGATGTGCGATTTAATGTTTCTTTTACAAATGTGGGTGCCCTTGTATTTGGGGCATAAATGTTCAGAATTGAGACTTCATCTTGTCGGATTTTTCCTATAATAATGTAATGTCCTTCCCAACCTCTTACGATTGATTTTAGTTTGAAGTCTATTTTATTAGATATTAGGATAGCTACACCAGCTTGCTTCTTAAGTCCATTTGATTGGGAAGTCTTTTCCCAGCCTTTTACTCTGAGATAGCATCTGTCTTTAAAGTTGAGGTGTGTTTCTTGTATGCAGCAGAAGGATGGATTCCTTCATATAACAGCAGTAGCACAGACATTGAGAGCAAAAATTAATAAAAGGGACCTCTTGAAACTGAGAAGCTTTTGTAGGGCAAAGGACACAGTCAGTAGGACAAAATGTCAGCCTACAGAATGGGAAAAGATCTTCACCAACCCCACATCTGACAGAGGGATGATCTCAAGAATATATTAAGAACTCAAGAAACTAGACATCAAAACACCTAACAGTCCAAGAGCTAAACTGAGAATTCTTAACAGAAGAATCTCAAATGGCTGAAAGGCATTTAAGGAATTGCTCACCATCCATAGTCATCAGGGAAATGCAAAACAACTCCAAGATACCATCTTACACCTGTCAGAATGGCTAAGATCAAAACATGGCAGACAGCTTATGTTGGAGAGGATGTGGAGCAAGGGGAACACTCCTCCAGTGTTGGTGGGAATGCAAACTTGTACAGCCACTTTGGAAATCAGTATGGTGGTTTCTCAGAAAACTGGGAATCAGTCTTCCTCAAGACCCAGCTATACCACTCTTGGTCATATACTCAAGGAATGCTCAATCATACCACAAGGACACATGCTCAACTATGTTCATAGCAGTGTTATTTGTAATAGCCAAAACCTGGAAATAACCTAGATGCTCCTCAACTGAAGAATGGATAAATAAAATGTAGTACATATACACAATGGAGTACTACTCAGCAGAGAAAAACAGTGACATCATGAGGTTTGCAGGCAAATGGATAGAACTAGAAAATATCATTCTGAGTGAGGTAACCCACACTCAGAAGGACAAACATGGTATGTACTCTCTCACAAGTGGATTCTAGATATAAAGCAAAAGATAACCAGACTGCAATCCGCAACTCCAGGGAGGCTAGCTAGTAAGGAGGACCCTAGGAAGGGCACATGGATCACCCAACAATGGAGAAATGGATGAGATCTATATGACCAAACTGGAGGTAAGAGAGGAAATGAAGGGCAAGGGACCGGGGATGAGAGCTTAGGGGAGTGAGGTTCGAGCTGGTATGGGAGCAGGGTGGGAAAGCAAGGAAAGAGATACCATGGTTAATGAAGACACCATGGAAAGAGGGAGAAGCAGAGTGTTAGGGAGGTTCCCAGGAATCCACAAGGATGACTCCACCATAGCCTACTGGCAATAGTCAAGAGGGTGCCTGAGCTGGCCTACTCTAGTGATCGGATAGCTGAATACCCTAACTGTCATCATAGAACCCTCATCCAGTCACTGAAGGAAGCAGATGGAGAAATCCATGGCCGGGTCCCAGGCGGAGCTCCAGGAGTCCAATCGATGAGAGAGAGAGGAGGGATTCTATGAGCAAGAGATATTGAGACCATGAGTGGAAAAATTACAGAGACAACTAGCCAAACTAGTGGAAACACATGAACTCTGGACCAATAGCTGAGGAGCCCCGCAAGACAGGTTTTTATTTTTTTTAATTTTATTTATTTATTTATTTATTTATTTATTTATTTATTTATTAAAATTTATTTATTTATTTTTCTATTATCAGCTTGATACAGTATAAATTCTTATCCTAATAGTGAAATATTTCATTGAGGCTTGCCCAGTAATTGAGTAAATCCAAAACTTATTATAAGCCACAGTCATCCTAGGGTCCCCCCTGCTATATAGCCTCCAAGACAGGTGTTTAGCATGAACTGTTTAGGGGCCCCCAGGCAGTGGGATCCGGACCTGTCCCTAGTGCATGAGCAGGCTTTTTGGAACCTAGTGCCTATGGTGAGATACTTTGTGCAGCCTTGGTACAAGTAGGAGGGGCTAGGACCTGCTACACCTGAATTTACCCAGCTCTGCTGACTCCCCAGGGGAGACCTTGCCTTGGAAGAGGTGGAAATTTGGAGTGGGTTGTGGGGGGAAGGCTGAGGGTGGGAGGAGGGAGGACAGGGGAATCTGTGGTTGGTATGTAAAATGAATAGAAAATCTCTTAATAAAAAAGGAATGAAAAAAGCGTTTAAATGTATTTTTCATATCTTCCCTTTAGAGGTTGTCAGAACAGAAAGATTTTGGGACTCCTGAAGAGGTCCTGCGTTCATTTCCCAGCACCTACACCAGAAAATTAGGACCACCTGTCATCAGTTCCTGGAGATATGATCCCCTCTAGCCACTGAAGGCACCTGTCCACATGTGATGCACATAAGCTCATGTAGGCACACACATACACACACACACACACACACCAATAATATAATAATAATAATAATAATAAAATCTTTGAGAAAGAAGTTAAATATATGACTTTAGTTTTTATGAGCCAATTATTCACTTGTACAGTTTATATTTGATTCAGAAAGGAAAAAAATTAATCATTCAACACTGTCTTCTGGACATAGGCAAAAGGTCAACTTCCGGGAACCAGCCTCAGCAGTTTTGAAGGTCTCAAAGGGCAGGGATGTCTGGCAGGTGCAAGAAAAAACTCAGACACATGAGTTGGTGCAAGCTGATGAGTCTTGTCAGATCTGGAGATGTGCATCTTCTTCACCTTCTCCTGATCTGACTCAACCCCAGTCTTTTATTGTAATGATACAAGGAAATAGGGAATGAGAAAATTCAACAGGTGATTGGGTTCTTCACAATAGTTCCAGAAGTTCTTTTTGGAAATCAGAAAATTGTATCCTGTGCCCCTCGGTTATACATAGAAGTTCCCAGGCAGACAGTCAAAGCATACCAGCTTATTCTTTCACAGGATAATAATTATCAGAACATCTGAGTTTATAACCCCAGAGGTATTCTACTTGTGGTTATTCAGAAAGCACAGAAGTACAAGCAATGGTTTAAGGCACCAGACTGCCAGACTCCTCTCAGCTTAAGTCCTTCTTCATCTCTCTGTAACTCGTCAAGTTGTCTTCTAACCACTTCCGGACAACTCTTGTCTTCTGTCCTATCTGTATGTCACTCCATCTACAGTTCCCTGCCACCAGCCTTCTGGGTTTCCCCGTGACCCGCATGACAGCTCTAACTCCTGCCGTTGTCACATCTCAGTATCATTTCTAATGTCATGGAAACCACCACAGGAGAGAGAAAGAAAATCATAAAGAACAAATAGAGTAGGAGGATCACAAGAACCAGTAACAGTTGGATGGGTGAGAACATGGCATGCATACGCCATAAAGTCTGCCCTCGGGACACAGGTGTTGTTTTCTCCCTGGCTCACAGAAGGCAGGCTTGGTAGAATGTTCAGTGGAGCAGGCCCAGAGGGATTGATGTCCGCATTCTCGGGTACCTCCAGCACAGATTCCACTGGCAACACGTCAGGCTTTTCATATGCCGTCTCTGGCAGTCAACACCGAAAAAATCCATTCACAAATATTTTAAAGAGGAGATCCATAATTATAACAAACTTCTTTCTTTACTTCATATATACCAGGCAGGTTAACTACTTACAACTTTACATGATATGGAAACTATAAGCAATTTCATAGCAAATCATCTTCCATTCAGGAGGTACAGTTAGGTCTTGATGACAGTGGCTGCCTCTCCCCAAATCTCCTCTGCTTCTGCTACTCTGTCAACAGCACAGGAAGGAGATAATTGAGTTAGTAATCTCATTTGACCCTGTATAGTGACTGTTTCTTCTAATGGTCCATATGTGGTTTTGCTGAAGAAGGAAATGTTCATGTTGGAACTTTTTTCTTGCCTTGAATATATTACAGGAGATCAAAAGTATACACTTCTGCTATCACTTTTAATTTACAACATGGTTTTTATGAGGAGGAAACTCAGCTTCCCTACCTAATTAAAAAAGGTCTGAAAATAATGGAGGTATCTCAGCATCACTCATAACTTGTCACTTTCTGGGGGAGAGGACATGGAGAGAGATTACTAGGTGACCGAGTGAATCAGCTGCTTCTCATCAATCCTTCTTTTTTCCCTCTATCTTTTATTTTCTTAGCCTTTCACAACATTCTGCAGTTCAGCCTCTAGAGAGACTTAATAATCTCTTTTCCCACTCTTAGAAAACAAACTCTGATGCCTATGCTTCTGAAAATCCCAAACATCTGTTCCAGTAAGGGAAGAACTCCGAGGGTTTCTGTAGAGCACAGCCTGAGTGTCTTATGAGTAATCATGAGAAGAAGGAAGCATGCTCTCTCAACTAATATGCTATCCTTTTACCGTATTTTTGCATCATATTCTGTATTCTAATTAACAGCTCAAAATAGCATTACAGTTGATCCACCCGAAACAACAAAACAATACCTCTTCAAAAGCATATACTGAGAATGACTTGGATTTTAATCTTCTACTTCTTCTCTAAAGGGTGGTTGGTGAGCTTGAGGTCATTTTTGCCTCATCATGTTCTTTGCTCTCATTGCTGTTGCTTAGTTTTGTTATCAGTGTTACTTTTCGTGGGGTGGGACAGAGCTGTGCAGTGCAAATAGGTGCACATAGCAGCTGGTTTGCTGTCTGTTCAAATCTGTCATGCTTACTCAGCCTGCATACTCCTCTAACAACGTTTCTTCAACACATCATGCTTGTTTCTACCTACAATTTCCATTATTATTATTATTATTATTATTATTATTATTATTATTATGAAATTTTCTATTCATTTTACATACATACACTACCAAAAGGGAGACACAAGCACCAAAACATCCAGAAGCCCTTTGATCAACAGTGGGGTCCTCCCTGCAAGATAAGCTAATGCTATGGTGGCACAAAGCCTGTAGGAGTAACCAATCAATATCTGACTTGAATTAAGGCCCACTCCACAAATTGGAACCCATATCTGACACTGCTTGGGTAACAGAGAACCAGAGATTAAATAGTCCAGGGACCTAGAGCATAACCAAATAAAAATGGTCATAAACAAAATAAAATCATTGGGGACACAAACTATTTTCTTTTTTTAATTTATACAATTTAATTTATTTGTGAATGATGAAAAACCAAGAATCTCTTCTTATGTTTTCTTTTTTTAAAATTTTTATTTATTAAGAAATTTTCTACTCACTCCACATACCATCCAAAGATACCCCCTCCTCCCTCCTCCCATCCCCCAGCCCTCTTTCCCAAGCCACCCCACATCCCCACATCCCCCAAATCGAGGTCTCCCATGGGCAGTCAGCAGAGCCCAGCACACTGAGCCTAGGCAGGTCCAAGCTCCTTCCCACTGCACCAAGGCTGTGCAAGGCATCACACCACAGGCACCGGATTCCCAGAAGCCTACCCATAGACCAGGGACAGATCCCGATCCCCTGCCTGGGTGCCCCCCAAACAGTTCGAGCCAAACAACCGTCTTCCATATCCAGAGGGCCTAGTCCAGTCTCACGGGGGCTCCACAGCCACCAGTCCACAGTTCATGGACTTCCACTAGTGTGGCCAGTCATCTCTGTACATCCTCCCATCATGATCTCGATGTCCCTCACCTGCAGAATCCCTCCTCTCTCTCATCAATTGGATTCCGGGAGCTCAACCTGGTGCCTGGCCGTGGATCTCTGTATCTGCCTCCATCAGTCACTGGACAAGGGCTCTATGATGACAGCTAGGTTATTTGCTAGATAGGTCACCAGAGTAGACCAGTCCAGACACCCTCTGGACCACTGCCAGGAGACCAACGTGGGGTCAACCATGTGGATTCCTGAGAGCCTCCCCAGCACCCTGCCTCTTCCTATTCCCATGATGTCCTCATCTATCATGGTATCTTCCTCCCTGTCCTCCCACTCTGTCCCTGTTCCAGTTTGACCCTCCCATTTCCCTATGTTCTCATCCCCCACTCCTCGCCCTCTGCCTCCACACACACACACACACACACACACACACACACACAGTCCGCTCATGTAGATCTCATCCACTTCTCCTTCTCAGGGTCATCCATGTGTCCTTCCTAGGGTCTTTCTTTTGTTTGGTGACAAGTGATAGCCAGTTGGGACTCTGTCTCTTCCATTATTTAGGGAGAGTCATCCAAAGTTTCTCCACATTCAAAACATCTGACATTCCC